>QNGE01001406.1:22948-48907 GCA_008508345.1 Paragonimus westermani | reverse complement strand
AGTGCGACATACAATCCTATGAGTGTAACTGCTTTTCGTCTGACTGCTCCCCTTTGGCCTGTCTGACAAGGTTGCACCTGGAAGGACCGGAGTCCTAGTCAGCATAGCCCGCCGGATCAAAACAGTACACAAGCCCGACCACCACGTCAAGGTAGCAGTATAGGTCGGGTGTCCGTTAGGTCCGTTTCTCGCAGACATATTCATGGCCAAACTGAAGACCAATCGCTTACTCCAGGTCGTCGACAATTGCTCTCCATAGAGGCGCTTCGTAGACAACATATTTGGCTGATGAACAATAAGGATGATACACAGTCTCTAGTTGGTGACTTCAATCAGGCTCCCCCCCAACATCGAATTCATTATCGAATTAGAGATGAACAACCAACTATCATTTTTAGATGTTATCATGCTTCATGGAATTGATGAATCAATTCAGAGAGCAGGTCATGGGAAAAAATGTGTATAGGTCAGCACATGCATCTTTCCAGTTTTTTCTGCTGAATTATAAACGGGATTTGGTTTTCTGCTTAACAAACAGAGCGCAAAGGACATGCACGCCAGATACCTTATCGGATGAATTCCAGCACGTGTTCAGTGAAAATGGATATTCCCAACGATTCCTCGACAGAAACATACAACCAAAAGTGAGGCACGAAATTGTTCAGACGGTAGATAAAAAGCCTGTTTTTATCATCCTATCATACAAGGATGCAGACACCAGTTAGATTAGTGCCCGCCGAGTTTATGATGCAACTGAGAGTGCCTATCCTGCGGCGCGGGTCATCCTATCATTCATTACCTGTCCGACACTGTTGCTACATCTCAAAGATAGCTTGCTTAGGTTTTCTTCGTCTTTTTGTGTTTATTCTCCTAACTGTTGTTGTCAAGTCGGTTACGTTGGAAGAACCACAAGGCAGCTATCGCAGAGGTTTCACGAACACCTGTCAAGGTGGCTTTGTAACGGTTCGAGAATGCCCATTTTCAGTGCAATCGGTTCCCACTCAATTGACTGATCATGAAATTGAGCCGGATGAAGCGTTCCGAGTCATCCACAGTGTTCGTCAAGCCCACCCCAGAGCTGTCAGGTTGTGACTGTTACCAATGATCCAGGTTATTGCTATCCGATTCTGCAACTCCTGTCTGTATACCCAAAACCAGTTCATACAAACCCTACATCTCTTTTGGTCAATTATTCCACAGCCACTTGAAACCCAAGCAAGCGTGGAACACTTGACACTGACGAACCCATGTCTAACGGTAGGCACGTTTGACAGTGTCACACATTCACCAACATTCCCGCCCTCCTCGAGTAGACTGTGATACGCCCCACGCCTATGATTTTAATGACCTATTTGACTTGTTTTAATTTCTCATATATAGATCGTATTTACCCCATGTAATTGTGGAAGCTCGATGAGAATTACCAAAAGCACAATATCGTAATGGCCGACCCTTAATCTAATCCCGGCTACACATTCTTCATTGACAAACAAGTGAACTGTGGCTCTCACTGAATTGCTTCAGCCTCTGCACGTCGAAGGAGTTGTAAGTCAAACAGAATTGAAACCCAAGCGTCATCTGGCTGTTGTATGCACAAAGTTAACTCGTCTTAGTCAATAGGACTACACGGCTTTTCCTGGTGAGCTATAGGGAATTGAAGCTAAAAATTCGGACAAAGGATAAGGGGTTGACATCGCTACTATCGAATCACGTGTCTCATGCTGTGTATAAACGCAAGCGGCTGCATTTCTCATGGATGATACATAAAGGATCAAACGGTTCAGAAGTCACAAATAAACTATGTTAAATGGAGTACAACAGTAGCCACGCGTCCAAAATTCCCACTATGAAATCAAATACCCCTACGCTGTTACATAAATGGGATTATAATATATTTGACCAAAAACTTCGAACGCTTATCGTGATTTGAGTACTCTAAATAAATTACTAGCGAACGACATCCAACACACCCTCCGGTTTACAAGTGGACTTGTTTAATGTTGAAATACACCAAAAAACAACAGAGGAAGAAATGAAGCCGATACGGGTAAAGTTAGGCACTCACCAATTTGCAAGTGCGCCAAGAAATTTTCGATGATTCTGATCTTTTTCTGACCCAAGTTACTTGGCAGTTTCATCTGAATAAGCAAAACGTAGTACAATAGAACGTGTGTACAAACAAAACAATCTCATTGATTGGATATCCCCATGTAGCAATTGTCATGTAGGAATTGATCACAATGTGCAGAATATGAGAAACTCGCAGGTTTAATTTTCATTACATACACACGTTATACTTTTTTTTATTAATTAACTCGATTTAACTACCATGGACTTGAGTAAGCCATGTAAGTTTTAAAAATGAAAACTGGCATATCGCGTCTACAAGGTTTTGCAATAAAATCAGCTTGACGATGACGACTTAACAAAAACAGATTGGTTTAAAGGGCGATCGGCTTTCGAGTGAAACCTATTCCACTCATTTTAGCATTGACATGAAATCAACAATTAACATGATACATATCGGACGCATAACATATTCCTACGCAGAGGCTGACCTTTCTAAGTATTATTCAACTTTGGAGCAAACCGATAGGACGAATAGTGAACACTTTTTAAAATGACAAGAACTTCTAAGAAGAACCCATGGGTTGTACAGAAGTTGATCACATACGGTGGCAAATCCAACTCTGTAGACGAATGCGTGTGCCCTCATCTGACAATAAGTACACACGGATTCCTAAATGTCCAACTACCTCAAAAAATGTACGATGCCAGAAGTTCAAGATGCCAATTTTTACACCACCAGGTTTTTGTTGTCATGCAACACAGGGGGTCGCAAGTTCGTTGGATACCGCTAAATTGCTCAAACTCAGATATAAATCCAAGCTGGAACAGTGTAAGTTGGGATTCGTAGTGGAAGCTCCCATTGTTGTATTGTTTTCAACTGCCCACAAAGTCGCATACTGGGAAAAACAGTAAAACACTCCACTGGACTGTATAGCCCACCATCAGTCGAATATGTTACTGCTGAAAACGAAAAATTGTGACTTATCCCTTGTAACCTAACATATTTTTGAAGTAAAGCCTTTCTCAGGTATGTGGAAGGGATGAAACCAATTTTCCACTCTCTTGTTAACTGTGTCCTTCGCCTGATTATCTACACATAATTTTCTTAATGAAAAACTGACTACTAATTGGTGAAGTGCAAATACAGTGTATGGTCATCCGTGATGTTGAAGGTTTAGAAAAGGATTACTCCTACACACACTATATCGACGAGAAACAACTTGCTCACTGAACCTCCCAGTCAATGTTTGATGCCTGGCTGCGTTGGTACGTTTCACCTATTCATTTTCAGTTGTTAAAAACAGAATTATCTGCAAAGTTTTTCGGATTACAGTGTTGTGGCCGCAAAAGATGCTGGCCGGCAAAGTTGAATATTGCGGCGTACGTCAAGGCTGTCCGCTGTCACCATTTTTGTTTAATTTAGTCATAGACGAAATAATGAAGGATTGTCTGCGGCACTCACAAGATGCCGGCGTGGACCACCTACCTGGTGAAAGACTGACTGATCTTGATTATGCTGACGACAAGGTGTTACTGTTTGACAACTCTCAATCAGCACAGGTAATGCTAGAGGCTATTTCGCGTTCTGCTAAATACTTCGGAATGCGCTTTGCAGCCTCAAAATGCAAAGTGCTTCTGCAGGGTTGCTGTGACAACGTAGATTTGATGTTAGATAATGTAGTCATAGAGGGTTGTTGACCGATTTGTATACCTGGGAAGCTGCATCAGCAGCGGTGGAGGTGTAGGGAATGAAATAGAAGCGCGTATCTCCAAGGCTGTATTTGCTAATTTGAGGCATCTCTGGCGACAGAGAGGTATTTCTCTGAAGCTAAAAGGTCGTGTATATAACACAACAGTGAGGGCCGTATTACCTTACGGCAGCGAGACCTGGCCACTCGGGGTAGAAGACGTGAACCGTCTTCAAGTATTTGACCACCGATGTCTGCGTTCAATCGCTCGTATCGGGTGGCATCAGCGCGTAAGTAACGAGGAGGTTAGGAAGCGGGTGTTTGGTAGTGATTGTCAGACGAGTTCTCTTGTCCAATCTCTACGTTTACACAGGCTTAGATGGTTAGGTCATGTATTAAGAATGCCAGTTAGTCGTCTTCCACACCGAGCACTATTCGCTGACACTGCGATCGACTGGTGTAAGGTGCGAGGTGGACAGACAATGACCTGGCGTAGGGAAATGAAGTCGTTCACGAAGGGGTTGGCCACCGTGGGTCGTGTTCGTCTCCCGGGCTGGGGTCCTCGCGACTCACAGAGTCGGTGGTTGGAGACACTAGGTGAGATGGCGGCTAATCGAGCTCAGTGGCGTGAATGTTGTCGTTGTTTGGCCGAGTTGTCTGTGAATTGAGTGCATTTAATGACGCGGGGCAGTGAAAGCCGTAAGGAAGCTGTCTCGCTGATGACGCCTTACTCTCACTTGCAGCTCGGTTGTTTGTTTGCAAGGTGTAGGCACCTTGACGCTGAATGTTTGAATATGGACGTAGTCATTTTCAGTAGTTAGCTCCCTTTCCATCTCCTTCTTTTTTCCTCCTCTCCTATATATAGGGTTTGCTTTTTCTTCATGGTTGTGTGGCAGTTAAGCATTAGTGTGGACCACCGATGTATTGCTGTCTATGATGATGATGATATGTGACTTTGAAAAGACGTCCGGTTGTCGCTGATAAAGATGGTATATAATGGTTATGTGCGTTCGCTTTTGCTCTGTGGTTGGAAAACGTGACCTGTTCTCAACAAAGATGTTGACAGACCTGTTGTGTTCGGTCATCGCTGTCTACGCTAATTAGCCCGCATTAGGTGGACTGATCACATGAACGATACGGCCGTTCACTGACGCGTATTCCAAAATGTGTGAGATACGCATGCAATCGGACGATTAATCACGCTGTATAGCCTGCGATGGTTGGATCACGTACTCTGCCAGCTGATCGTTTGCCATACCAGGCATTGTAGACTGGGACCATCAACAGTTGGGTGAAACCGCGTGATGGTCAAATAACAACATGGTCACGAAATATGGAGACCCTGACTGTTCCATTGAGCAGTGGGTAGATGTCACCTACTTGGTTGAGATCCTAGTGATCACTCTAAATGGTGGTTGAAAACGTTATCCCAGATGGCAATGTGCCGCAGTCGGTGATGTGCCTACATCCATACCACTACTAGTTATTCCGCCTAATCCTTTGTGGTTAATGTTATAACAATAATAACTACTATTATTAATACTCTGACTATTTCAGCAACAATCCTTCTAGGATATTCCCTGTCACTGCTGGGGTGAGCGGCAACCTGAGCTACAGTACTCTCTGATAAAGCTCAAGACAGTTGTGGTGACGATAATCAGCCTGAACAAAAGCTTAGCGGATCAATAACACTGGTAGTAGAGCCGATTCCCGCCCGCCTCCCTTGGCCAACAGCTTCGTTTTATCGTACGACCTTCATGAAAGGCTGTTCTTCCAAACATCTCTTTCGTTTTACGGTTCCCATATGTCCATTTGTTGGGGGGACTTTGCTAGCAAACTGTACAGAAAATAGTCATGAGAAGCGCAACAAAACCCCTCACAAAGCACTTAGACTGTAGACTACAAGCAAATTTATGTAACAGGTGCTACAGGTTTTCATCTCGACAGTTACTTCATAATACGTGCGAGTGGGGGGAAGTACAGGTTTAGTTGTTTACGTGGCGCTAGTACACTTATTTCAGTGTAAATTCTCTAACCTAAAAAATAAAAAACCACTCCTCTCATCCTGTTCATGCAACATACCCAGGTGTTTTTATTCCTCCACATTTGAAACCGTCTAATTATAGCCATTCCGTAGTTATTAGGGTTAAACAACGGAAACTATGCAAAATGTTTGAAATCATTGTCAACTTCTCATAAACCTGTACAATTTGTACACCCTCGCACCCGTCCACACTGGCTACACTACCCGCCTGATCTTTAGACGGGCCATACTGTAAGGGAGTGGAAATTATCATCAAGGTTTGTGACAATTTTCCTATGATTAGCGATTTTCAACCTTCATCTTCATTTCGTCACACTTTATCGGGAAATTCAGATACTGTCGGCAAATTTGGCAGAAAAAATTTCCCGACACTTCTCATTCTGTATATTTTGATTTGCCCCGTAATACATCAAATTCATCGTCGAAAAACATCCTGGCACATCACTCACCTTTTGCATGACAATAGTGGAACATCCACCCAAACGTTGTTTTCAGCCTAGTCACTCAGTGTTTCCGTATTCAATTCATCCGCTCGCTGAAGCTCTTCATATAATGCCAAACTGGCTTATTTTGGGGCGGATAGAGAGACAACTAGATTCGATTTGAGTAGACAGTCTTATGCTTTACAACTGCGGCGTTACGCACAAGTTACTCACAAAGCCAGTAGCCCGGAGCTTCACTTACGGCATTTGGTTGGTATTTGGCTTTTAAAAAAATGGATCGCGCTGAGTAAGATGTGGATGGGATATAGCGCGGGGGCAGGATCGACGGTCAGTCAGGTTTCCCACTTCAACATCCAAAAGTGTTGCTACAACCATTACTACAATAAGTACTGAGGCACAGGTAGGCGAGCTATTATCGGATGGTCCAAACTAAGAGGACGGTGAAAGTTTGGAGCATCAGGTGAATAGCACACAGACAACGACAGTGGACATCAGCCATCTAACTCATGAGGAATAATGACAACCACACAGGAGAGTGAAAATATGTGCAGCGAAGTCAGGAGCGTTGTTGTAATCGACAGGACAACGGCGACTGCTGACATTCATTAAACTCCCCGTAAACGAGCATCGCTGAGATAAATATACCGACGGGCAACAGCACGGAGTATCACTGGAAAAAGCAACCACTGAAATCGGAAGGGGTATTTTGAAGAAATACTCGATCATTCAATGCGTTCCCATCAATCACAAAACATACAAACGAACAAGGCTATTAGGTTGGACCTGAGGAAGATATAGATGGGATTGGAACAAGACCAGTACAGTTCGTTTTAGCCGCACATAAAATATTGGCTTGAAATAGAGCGACATGGCTCACAAACGGAAGAGCGCAAAAGAGGTCGATAACGACAGTAAGACGTATGGTGAAAAAAGGTTGCCAACATATCCCATAGAGTCGTCACTCACCTTTTGACTCCTTAAGTGCACACCGGGATTCTTGCCAGGATCCGGAAAGTTGATCAAATAAGTCGAAGCCTGTGGTTAAAAGCAGTATGAGGAAAGAGTAAGGTGAAGTGGTTTAGGTCGACATGTAAAGAAAGCAAACCAATAATGAACAGATAAACCATAATGATGACCAACAAATTCTGGTTCCAATGTTGGCTAAGATGACGCGTTAGGCAGACTGGGACAGACAAGCACATAACAGTGAGCAGTGGCTCACCGTTATAATTGAGGCATAAAATAGATAGAATGGCAGTTTCTAGGTTATCGATTCAGACTTGTTTCGTGATGACCTCATCTTTCAGCCATAGAGAATACGTGCATATTTGTCTGCAGCTGAACAACTTACCAGGGCTGAACTAACCGCCGTCGAGGCCGCATTGAGAGAACTGGTCACCTCACTTGTTGCGCCACTCAAGTGACCGGTAGCACCGACAAGGCTAACCGAACTGTCCGCATTCGAGTGCGCATACAACGGCCCGGAGACAGAAGTGGGTAGTAAGGAAGGACGTTTCCGTTGTGATGTAGCAGAACCAGCAGCCGTCAGGTTGGTCAAATGGGTTGACGTTGATATGGTGCAGTCGACGCCGGAATCCGCACCAAAAGGAGCGCCAAGTACCTCGTGATCACGAACAAAAGTATCAGCCTGAAAGGATGGAGATAAAGTGTGGTTACAAAGAAATAAACATGGGGGGAAAAACGTATGGATTTGAATATCCAATCAAGAGAAGATACGTTCTTAGGAAGACAAAACGGGACAATCATCAACACTAGCCTGTCAAAATGTAGTTCTTCACATGAGAGCCAAACAGCTCGTAAACCAAAGACTGGGAGATTGAGGTTCGCTGACTAAATTTAAAGCGGTTCCACCAGATAGATTAAATCCTCTTCAAGCGATCAGTTAGGTAAACGAGTTGTTTCTGTACGACTCCATCGTGCTCAGAGGAACATTAAGAGCAATTTTTGCAGGCATGGACGCCATGAACACCCCCTTGACAGTCTCAATACACTATCGGAAAGAAACTGTACGGTGGCAGTTCAAGAAGCTTTCAAATGCACGCATAGCTATTCAAACAGGAGTGATGAATACAGTAGTTGGAGTTGCCCTAGAGGTTTGTGGAATATTTGGCAATTATGTTAAAAAGTTGAACAGTGAAATCAGAAGACCGGCTTTGCAAGATGGTAATATCATTTCTTATGTTCTCGTCAGTTGCTAACACATAACATCGGTGAAAATCAAAAATTTTTAAGCGAATTTAGTTCATATATCAAGTTAATGTATACACTAGTCTGTCATTGGTCAAAACCACGGCAGACGGAGGTTCAAGGTCAACAGCTTTTGCACGCAGTGGACCGGCTTGTTACGCGTGACTTGCAACGCTCCGAGTGGCTTAAGAATGACTGGCTTGTGATGGCGCATCAACACGCGGAAATCGCTTGTCGGGTCGACCACATGACCGGTCTCCAGCAGGTGTCTGGCGATCGAAGAAGCCGGCTTGCGTTGTTTGGTAGGGTCGCGTCGGGTCACACCACACATCAAGTCCTCGATATACTTGGGCACGTGTTCCTTCATTCTAAGGCGCAGGGATCGATCAGTTCTGCCAATGTAAACGTCACCGCAGCTGCAGGTGAACTGGTAGATACAGTGTGAAGTGGACAGCTCTGAAGTCCGCGTCTTGATGTGAGGAAGGGTGAGCGATTTGGTGCGACTGAGTAAGCGCAGTGTAGCTGCATTATACGTCCTTTGGATGGCCTGCATCAGTCGTCGCGTTAGAAACGACATATTACTATCTCCTTTGTACGGTAACTGCATGTACACCGGTTTCTTCGGGACAGACGTTTCCTGTGGGTTTATTAATTTCGGCTTACTGTGAAAGGCAATGAAACCCAGTGGATAACCGTTGGAGACCAAGGTGTCACGAATAAATTTCAGCTCGGCATCTAGTGTATCACCGGTACATATAATTCGCGCTCTGTGAAATAGACAACGAACCAACGAGCGTTTGTGTTGTATGGGTGAGAAACTGTTGAAATTCAAATATTGTCCTCCCCAGGTAGACTTGCGATGTACCGATCGACACACTGTACCGTCATTTCGTCGCTTGATGTTAATGTCCAGAAAGGCGAGCGTGTCTTCCTTTTCAAACTCGGACGATAGCGTTAGATTTGGGTGCGAGGAGTTCAGTAAATCCAATAGTTTCCTTATGGTCTCCTTGTCTTGTGCGAATACTATTATGTCGTCGACATATCGTCGATAAAGCGGGATGTCATGCAATGTATTCGCGAGGCGGAGCTCAATCATAGACATGAAAAATTCAGCCAAAATCGGTCCTAGAGGGCTACCCATCGCAACCCCGTCTATTTGTTTAAATCCCATGTTTTGAAAGTAAAATTTGATATTTTCAGTACACAATAATAGCAAAGGTTTCAAGATATTGGGTGGGACATGCAGCTTTGTTATGAGCCAGTGTAAAGTCACAGATAAAGGCGACCGTCTCCCTTAATGGCACATTTATGAAAAGCGAGTTTACATCGAGAGAGCACATAACTTTTCCTTTCAAGTCGACTTTATCTAGAATTTTACACATTTTGAACGTATCTTTCAGACAAAATTGCAAAGTGAGTGCGCGAACTGGCTGTAAAACATCCACCAACCACTTGGCCAGTTTGTGATAAGGCGAACCCGCCATCGTAAGGATTGGCCGTAAAGGCGTTTGCGGTTTGTGAATCTTTGGTAAACCGTATAACTGCGAAGTCGTACTACCAATAGGTTTCATAAAGTTGTACTGTCTCTCAGTTATATATCCATGTATAAGTAAAATCTGCAACCCACGGCAAATTTGATTCTCCACCAGCATTATGTTGTCAGGCTGGGTGTCCGGCAGAAACTTTGTATCATCTGAAAGGATGACATTCATTTTCTGCACATATTGCTGCTTGTCCATCACCACAGCTCCGGACCCTTTGTCAGGTTTTAAAACAATTATATCCTTCCAATTCACTAGTTCCTTGAGAGCTAGATAGTGTTCACGCCGCAGTAAACATTTTTGTTGGTTGGGAGCACTCAGAAAATGATATGATAGACCCACCATTTTAACCTTGAACGAACGGTGGTTTTCTTCTGGTGTGGGCGCCAACTTCCCCAATTGATCACATAAGTTTTCGAATTGTGCTTGCACTTGCGAAGTCTCAGTAATCTTATGCGGGCATTTAAACTGAAGCCCGACGCGACCCTACCAAACAACGCAAGCCGGCTTCTTCGATCGCCAGACACCTGCTGGAGACCGGTCATGTGGTCGACCCGACAAGCGATTTCCGCGTGTTGATGCGCCATCACAAGCCAGTCATTCTTAAGCCACTCGAAGCGTTGCAAGTCACGCGTAACAAGCCGGTCCACTGCGTGCAAAAGCTGTTGACCTTGAACCTCCGTCTGCCGTGGTTTTGACCAATGACAGACTAGTGTATACATTAACTTGATATATGAACTAAATTCGCTTAAAAATTTTTGATTTTCACCGATGTTATGTGTTAGCAACTGACGAGAACATAAGAAATGATATTACCATCTTGCAAAGCCGGTCTTCTGATTTCACTGTTCAAATTCGTAACTGGAGAAGGATGTTTTATAATTATGTTAAAAGTCAATAACTAGGTCTCAGCCATATAGGGTGAAAAAGCAACAAGGACAAACGAAACGTAACTTTACGCGCAACAGAGATAAAAACGGTGCCCATGACCTGGACATTTTGAACGGGTTTGCTGTCGCCTAGATGGAGCCTAATAGTTCAACCATTTTGAAAGCGACCATCAAGACGATAATCGCATGAGTGAACCTCAAGAGCTCCGTTTAGACATGCATAAACGGCCAAATAACACCCAATTCATCAGATCACATATCACGGATGGTTAACGATACCTAGCTCAGGTTCATTACAGCAAGTAATAATCAAGCACACTGGCGGGAAACAGCACATTACGCAGCGAACAATAGGGGTCATAATCGCAGAGTCAGCTATTTAGGGCGTGCGGGCCATTGTTTCAAATCAGTTGTATGGAAGATGATATTCTGAAAAAATCATCCGGGAGTTACGAAGATCCCACAGTACACCTACTGCCGGGCACTATGCCGACCGAAATGCGCCTTCCGAACGACACTGCCATGTCAATTACTTTTTCAGGCAACATGCACATCAAGGTGATCTGGTTAAAGAACATGACCGCGCTGCAAGAATTCTAATATCTCAAGCCAATATGGATCGGTGTGCGATTCAGCCATTTGTTTGTGCGCTTGCGTGGCCACAAAGTCATCTATTTCCATCAATACAGGCCACTGTTTCACGTAAAGTTGCAAGGCGTTTGGTGGCCAAATACACTACCTTTCCGGAGTTTGCTTTGTCCGTCTTCCATCGTTTTGTGTCGTACAAAGTTTGGAGGCCAATTAGGAGTTTCTATTCACGTTATCTGTTTACTGTTGTTATTCGCGCTCGTGTTCCATAGGTTATAACAGGTGGTCTCTATGGAATATACTTCGCATCCTCAAAATATGAACTGATGTCGTATCACTGGGCTATGGAACTATGAAGGCTTTTGCAGGGTGGTCGCACGAGCCCATTGAACGTCGCATCCACCTGGTTAGCAGATGGTGTATTTATGAAGGCAGCAAAATCGGGTGGTGAATTCGCAAGCCTTTGACACCGGTGACACTGCAAATACCCCGAATTCTCGAGTAAAAGAGCGGTCACAACGCGCGCGCATACTCTGGTTTTATGCACTTATCAGACACTTGGCCCATTTATGTAGAAAATGCACATGCATTTTCGATATCTGACAACAGTTGTCCACCAAACAGGCTGATTGTGTGAGCAACACGACAGTCTGTTAACGTGTGCTCGGGGAACTTCTAGGTGCAAAGGGAGTAGTCAGGCACGTGTCAAGAAATCCGGATAATCGTGGTTGACAGCCGAACAGGCAGCAGTACCACACCCATGCAACATATGCCGGATGACTAGTTGTTGCAGTCTCTATTGATTGCTCGTTGAAAATGATATGGATTTGCAGAAGCGTATTGCGTTTGTCTGATCGCAGGTTGTTGAACTCTGCTCAAGTTGCAACTAGTTCCACATTTTTAATTCATACTTTGCAATTTCGTCTGTTTACTATTCCTTCCGTTCTACATTCCAACGAACAGTTGACTTGTTATACTCAGCTAATCAAGAGGATGGACTCTCTAGTGTCTAAAATTTTCCGGTGTTGTATAAGTGACGTTAATTAGTCCGCTTACATCTGAAACTGTCATCGGTTCTCTCATAACTTACGACTTTCTGTTTCATACTTTGCGTCATCGCATCAATGGCGTTTTTCTATTGCATTCTATTCTATTTGGACGGTTCAATGAGTCTTGTCGGCCTCTATGGTCGCCTTCCATTTCCTATTGGCCTGATAGGCCAACCGCTCCCCCATCCAATAAGCAGCTCGCTCTTCGTTAAACTCACATCAATTTTGTCTTCTGACGGTGTAACGGATGAATGTCTTTAGCAGGTCGTTTGTCTTATATATCAATCCTGCTTTCGGTCCGACTGTGGACTTAATTTGGATCGCGATGTTCACATTATTCAGTGTTCATTCCGCACTACGCACTCTTTAACCTGCCGGTTCTGTGCGGTCGAGGTTTCCACGAGGAACCAAAACTGAGGTCTGTTACATTTATCTTGCCTACTAGTGTGTTATCTACTACCGTATTAAACCATTGTTTTTACTGTTGTTTCCAACTCTGATGCGTGGATAGGTCGATTTATTGACGTCATTAGAGTTATTTTCTGTTTACCAATCATCGACATCGATCGCATGTGACGATGAGACATGGTACTGTCGATTACGCGTTACCGAGGTCGCACACAAACAATGTCGGACATGGGTCTCAATGTTGTCCTTTTTGTGTAGAATCGTAGACTAGGAGTAAGCGCTTCTGGTTCTGTTAGATTATGTTTGACGGTGAGGTGGCGTTTGACTTGGCATGCGTCAGTACACCATCAGAAACAGCTGTGGTACTCCAGAATGGCTTAGACTGTGAAACACCCTCGCCAGCCATGCAACCAATCTGTGTCGACGAATGACTCGGCGATAAGGGTGACCGGGTGGTGCATTGATGCCTAGAACGTTGAAAATTAGTACTTGCCAGAAACAGGCCGTTATCAGCAGAGAACCGCACCACTGTCTGTTCGACGAATGCCAAGTGTGTGAGCTCGTCAAGTCACGTTCATCAACGCCTACTCCGCCTACCTGGACGGTGAGGTCTGTAGTCGGTATCAAAATGCCTGTATGCCACGCGTTGTCCCAAGGGTAAGTGAGCTGGTGATAAAAAGAATCTTTGACTGTGTCCCGACCACAGACTGTGGGAACATACGCCACAACAACAAACAGTCAGCGTTTGCAACAGGGGTCTCTCGATGCTCTAGCTGTAGCTCCGAGTTCTATAGTGCAAAGACGGCATTTGACGGGCATCCAGTCTAGCGTTTTCGTCGCGTATACCTTTGGGGTGATTCCAGTAGTGGCTTAAACCGCACACATTGTAAGCGTATGATGGAACGGTTGACGGAGATTAGAAATGTAACACTGTGCTACAATCTTAAGACCATGCTTCAGTAAGGCTAGCTATCCCTGGTGGGGTCCTGTGTACATGCAGTAGCTGTCTGTTGATTGACCTCCAAACAAAAAGGGCGTCCGGGAAGCGGGTAAGGGTTTGCGTTGATCAGAAAAAAGGTCCAATCTTGGTAACGGGAGCAACATCTTTTTGGGTTTGACGTTCGCCGCGTTTAGCAAAATGAAGTAAGCCGGTTTGGGAGTCACCAGGTAACGAACCAGTTCATAAACAGGAAAGAATCAGACGGACTGGTGTGGCGCAGTAGAATATGGCAAAAACACGCCACCGACTCTCGGGCAAAAAGGTACGACAAAGAAATGAGACAAGTTCCATAAGTTCACAATTGTAGGGGCAGAATACTTCCCGGTTGCCCACGTTGAAGGACATGTAGACTTGAGGGGTCCCTGGTTTAAAAGGAATCTAAGTAACAAAACAAGCAGCACATACGCCACCTGCCGTCAATCTCTTTTGATTCAACAGAAGCGGTCGACAGTGTTAACTCCTCTCCAGGCAGGCAGCGATTTCGGACAGTCTTCATCCTAAAATAAATTTCGGCTTTTGAGATTCAACGGTGAGCAGAGTTTAGCGCCTTTGTGTTTCAACACAATGCTCCGTTGATCAAAAGCAAGAAAAACCACTGCAAACCATGGGATGCCAGAAGCCATATTTGGAGAGCTGCTGTTGAAAGCCGGACTAGTATATGGCTTGTACGGGAACCCTAGAACATGAACACGAAAAAGTATGTAGTTGATATCACAACATACTAGACGAATAGGGAACCCACAAAAAGATAACTGTGAGGCACCAATAATAGCTGCCTGTTGTGCTCCAGTGAGGGTCTATTGTTTAGCGAATAGCGTATTAATGCAACGGAGAAACCTCAGTCTGACGCCTATTTCTTCACCATTAAGTGGATTTACGATTGATGCAAAATCACTAACGCCCAGCGTTCACGATAACCCGGCTTAACTACGACGGTTGCACTAATGATCTGCGTTATCACGGACTATACGACGACGCACGAACTACCGCAAATGAAGAAGACGGGGAACCTTCAGCCAAGGGTATATCTGATCTCACCCAGACGTGTTCGAATACACTGGAAAACTCCACCGTATTTATAATGTTCAGGCGGATGCTCATACGGTATTGGAGGCTCATACAGTGTTAAAAAAACATTTTTGGGTTAATTGTGACATTAACCCAACAGGTTTCGAAAATTGGGTCCCATGAATGGCGCTCCGAAAGGCACCTCACCAATCCACGCTGTCATGCGTTCAGTCAGCTAGCTACCGGGAATCGATATTTCACTTCAGGCTCCTTTCAGAGGCCAGTTTCAGTTTTCCAAATCAAGTAGCAGCCTGAGTTAGCTCATGTTAGATCTGAAACAGTTTCACAAGTGAGAATTAATGAGTTTGACGATCTCCGAAGGATTACTACTCTTCAGCAGTCTCTTCTCTTACATGGCACCAACTCTTCTTGCTTAGTAATAACAATGGGATAATGAAATGCAAAACAGTCTTCTCTCGATTTGCTCAGGCTTGCGCCATCTGTCTCTGTCTCAAAGTAAATCATAATTCGTCTGTTGTACTATTCACTGCGTCAGAAGCGAAATGGAATCACTCACTCAGGCCTTTGTTGTACTGGCGATATTCAACAGGGGTACGGACCTCGAGCAGCTTAGACCATTACCATTCAGTCGTCCCCCAAAAGTCTATAAGGAGGCTAACAAGTGATAGAGAATGTGTAGCATCCTGACCGTTGCCCGTACCTTGACGTGGTGGTCAGTCGTGTATACTGTATCGGTTCAGAAGGCTAGGTTAACAAGGACTTCGATCCGTCCAGGTGCAACCATGCCAGATGAGAAGTAGTCACACCGTTAGGGTTGTATGTCACACTGCCAAATGCGCAGGAATAAGTAGAGAGACACGATCCTGTAAGCTCTCGTCAGAACTGCCTTGGTAATTGCGGCACTGATGTTGTTCGAACAAGGAGGAAAGCGGTTAAAAACATACACTTAAACAAAAAGGCGTCCCGATCGCCCAACGGCTGACGGTGAACGTCGGCGTACCATCTAATACAACTGAAAAATCTTCAGTATCTGTCAAAAACCTGATGCACCGTCGAACGCATCCACTGCGCGCAGCAGTGATCAGAATTAGGCACAATGTCCTAACTGCTGAGCCCTTGGGTTAGGAAAGACCCTCACTACTAAACTGTTGAGTCATTAGCTCCGGATAGGGTCCCCCAAGAAAAACTCATTTCCCTTTGGCTTGCAGGTCAGACCAGCGACATGATCGTTTAAACTGATCCCTTTTATATGAGTGTTCGCAATTTTGGTGGTTTGGGACAGAGAAGTGACAGGCGGGCTGAGCACTTGAAGGAACAATCCAACTGGTCTGAGCCAGCCCATTCAGTCATGGAGGATAGAAACTGTGTGAGTAGATACGATAACTCCGACGATTTTTAGTAGAAAGACGAAGTGACATTGACGCCTAAACTATCGAAACGTAATAAAGCCCTAGGTCGGAACTCCTTGCTCAAGCTCTTTTCAAAAATAGTGGAGAAAGACTGCTACATGAACTGACCGCACTCTTCCGTCCTATACGGAAGCTTGAAGACATGCCTCGTGATTGGTGCTTACCAAAAGTCACAAAAGACGATAGGACGCCCTGTGAAGATCACTGATGTATTAGCCTTGTCACAATTGCATCGAAAACGTCTACGAATGTCATAATGCAGCGGATATTGAAATACAGGGAGAACCAAATAAGAGAAGTACGGCAGGCTTCCGACCTGGCTGCGGGTGTTTCGATAATCCTTGAACTGCACGACAGATACTAGAGCCAGACAAGGGTTCTGGCATTGTCATAATGAAGGAAGAGGACTATGTAACTGAGATGAACGTGACACTTTCTGATGCACGGAAATTCCATCTGGATGCCAGGTTTAGCAACAATTTCCTGATTGAAAAACGGATTTCCAGGAGACTGCAAACATTGATGTTGCATGGGTATGGTTTTGGGATTCGGTATAACAAATTGGAACTAACAGGCATACAGATACCGAAGACGAGAGGCTCACCAGAAAACACAAGACAGGTAACTCAGTACGAACGATATTATCCATGGACAACCCGGTATGCCACAAACTTGCGCGACGGTTAGTAGACATCCTCAAACCGATTCGCGAATTTTTATCCCACGATTGTGTTCGTAGTCATTTCGAGCTGGCAGAAATTTTTAGGGAACAATTCAGTAGGTTCACCGATGATGTATTCAGTCGACGTCAAGTCTATTTACCAATGTACCGCTGCGTAAGACTGTTGAATTTTTGCGATTTTCTTTCCAGTTAGGATGTAAATTTAAGTGTTCCATTAGATCTTCTTAAGGATATCATTTTTGCTTATACGGAAAACATTCCGTCCAAACTCGAGGGTTTTATTTACAGACAGATTGACGGTGTAGCTATGGGTAGCCCATTGCGTCCTATATTGGCGAATGTATTTTCGGGAATGCTCGAAAGGCAATTTCAAGAAGGGATTTCGAGGGTTATGCCTTATAAACGTTAGGTGGAATACATATGGGTTTTCACCGGTGAATAAACTTTTACTACATTTTATAACTATTTGAGCTCCATCCACTCAAACCTCATCGTATCTTGTGGGGGTGGAGGGTAACAACTGTTTGCGGTTCTTAGACATTCTTATAACTAGACGTCAAGATGGTACATCGTAACGAGCTCTTTATAGAAAGCCAACATAGAATGAACAATATATTTGCATTTCCCCGGTTTCGCATCTACTGCTTATAAACGAGGGTTATTTCACACAGCCATAATGATGTGTACTGCACACCGACTGGGGGAAAGAGTTCATTAAGATGCCGGTGTACACCAGTTATCCAGAAAAGTTTGTGGATATCCACAGTAAGAGAAAAGAACCAAACGTGGCGGGCTGTAATGTGGGGCAAAACAATATACTTCTGCAAATCCAATTCAAGGGTGATCACCATACCAGCAACACTGGTCACAATTTGACGTCGGCGTTGCAACGTACTTACCCAGCTGCCCAACTGCGTGCTCTTTTAAGCAGGGTTATAACACTCAATCGACCAGTCTGTCTCCTAAGTAATATAGCCGTTCACTTGCTGTTGCAATTACGTCTACATAGGCAGGACAGATTGGTGCTTGCATCAGCGTATGGCGGAACACATTTCTAAGCGATCAACCGCAATCTTAAAAATCGATCGGCTGACTGTAACCAGCTCGAACAATCGATCTCCAAACAGCCCGTCATTCAGATGACCCTGTCAAATCGTTCAAGATATTGTTACATAATCGCAACCCGAAACTGTCAACGATTAGTGAGGCAATACTAGTCGGACAAAATCGGCCAGTTTTGTGAGCAGAGAAGGCGCTGACGCGATCTCCTGGCCATGGAAGTGACTACACTATCAGCGCGCGGAAAGTCAGAACTACGTGGCTGGTTCGTTCATTTGTTGTTATGTGAATTATGTGTACAGTTTGCTGGTTTAACGTTGGCGATTGGTGAGAGTACATCGAGATGTTGATATTTCGCGATATACGTCTTCTCCCTATTTTGACTAGATGGATAAGGGGAACTCAGTGTTTTAGAGATACTAGAGCGTCCTTTCCTCAGCTAACGGTCGTAAAATATTTGAACATAAAAGGCTGCTCGGTTCGGTTACTGTCAGGTTCTCCAGGGTTGCGAAGTATGCCAACTTACTGAAGTCGTTGTACGCCCACTCTGACTACGGAATGAGCATTTATGGGCAACTAGCTCCGGCGTTCTCCACGCCAAGTGAAGTTCGACAGGGGTGTCCGATCTGCTTCTTCATTTTCAACCACGTGAAACAAGTCGTTATGGAGAGAGCGTTCGGGGGTCTACAGGATCTCCGGGAGGAGTTTCTGTCAGGTAGTAAGCTGACTGATATAGAGTACGCGGACGATGCCGGTTAACTTAGTTCCTCTGCAGAGAACATGCAGACCATGCTGAATTGGTCGAATGTGGCTGATCTGTGTGTATTTTGCACATACAAGGTGTAGTGTTGTTACAAGATTGGATTGACATTGACCATTTTTGTTGTTGCAGGCAGGCCGACGACAACTGTCGAACGCTTCACCTAACTCAGCAGTCATCTCCTGGGTTCGTAATATTGCTGACGAGGTGTCCACAAGGACAGTGGAAGCAAGTACTGCATTCGCGAATCGTGACTACTTGCAGCGTTGCAAAGACGTCTTAGTTACCAATTGGAGACAGGGCACACAATGCGTATGCGCGTTCGGTTTTAATCTTTAGATCAGAGTCCTGACCCATTAGTGCGGAAGATGCATGTGGCAGAGTAACCAACGGGACAGTTCGTCGGCACCTATTTAGGAAATGTGCAAGTTCGCAACCGGTTAGGCAACGTACTCCGTATGTTGACGGAGTGCGTGTCCCAAACTAAAACGATGGTGTGGTCACTCGCCATGCGAGTCTTGGTCGTCCCGCTGAGCAAGGTTGGAGGGTACCACTGTCTGGCTGGGGGAGTTTGGGACCATGCACACCGCTGATAAGAAACACTCTTTGACATGGCAGCGTGTCGCGGTCGATGGCGAGTCTGTATCCGCAAAGTTGTTGGGTCGTCCTTTTCAGGATGCGCCAGTGTTTCTTGTTTTTCTTCTTCTTCTTTTATTCCGACCTTCGCACCTATATATTGTTCTAGCGCAATGTCGACCACTATCGGCAGTCCCAGCCATAATACCTAGGGATACGCCCCAAGGTTGAAAAAATTGGAAGATATTCACGCCAAATTTAGTATGGATGAAGTCAAACAGTTTGGGCGTCGTGTTTAACATGTTATTGACAAACAGATTGACAATAACACAAGGCTACAAGCAAGTAGTGATACTCTACGTATCAACCACCTCGGGTGGCCCTCCTCAAGAGTGTTGTAATCAAAATATCATTAAGAAATGAACAGAGGCCACGTGAAATTTGCCACAGTTAGGTCAATTTGTGCTGCATCTGACCTGACTGGTTTAGTCCTTTGCCCATTAAGTGGGAGTGAGACAGATGTCGATAAGACGCGTTCGTGTCTAGTGCTGTTTTTCACGCCACTGCAAACAGGGGTTTGCTATAAGATATCCGCACCAAATTTAGTATTACAGCTTGCTCGTAACGTTGAGTTATTCTAAACCTGTTTACTAATGACTGAAAAAATTGTATTGTAAACTCACAAACAAGAGGGCTAAATTGTCATGGTTCCCACTAGCACTGGATTATATCAATCTCATGGCTTTCTTGGAAAACCACTCACAGCAAAACCTTCACCAAACTTCAGATAATGTTCGATTCAACTCTCCGGACTTCTTCGGTCTACTTTTAATTCTCTAGTAAACCAACGTTGCAATAAGGTACATTAAGTAGCAGCTTAGGCTTTGAGGTGAATATCGATTACATACAGTGACGGACAGTGATGGCCACAAGCATTCAGCCTAAAAATTCGACAAGTGAAATATGAGGCTACGAAGTATGGAATTGTGATAGCATGATCAAAGCGCAATGGGCGATTAAATGTAATGGAGGAGATGGTGTTCACTGGCCTTAGGTGAGTGGTAAGAAAATCGAATAAAAAACAATTTAATGCGGAAAGTCGATTGAGGTAAAGCTCACCTTTCACCTGTTATTGTGCGAGACGTTTGCCGTTATCAGGTAGACTAAGCCACGAGCGCACAGGATACTGTCAAGCTGCAAAAACCTAGACAAAAGCATTCGATGTACTAGGAGCCTTAGGTTGCAATAGTCTAAGTGGTAACCGAATAAATGCTATCGAATAACTTCTGGTCGAAGCAACGAATTTAATGTCAAAACTAGTCACAGTTCTAGAAAACAACGTTAACTTTGGATATGGAATAGCATAAACAATGTGTGATCAGCCACAACCAGCAGCAGATCAAGGGGACAGATGCAAAAAGTCGCCAACCTGGGATATTAGTTTTTGAAGATCTTGCTTTTTTCGTTCGCGCTCTCGGCGTCTGGCCTCAATTTTTCGTAATTCCTGAATCAAACACTGTTCTTCCTCCACTTGGTCCTTCGTACGGCCGTACAAAAGACTCAGCTGTTGCTTTCGACGACGTTCGTGAGCAGCGTCGTAACGTAGACCCTTACACAGATTTGTTCCGCGGGCCTGAAGTTAGACACGAATAAGCTGGTGTACAAGCGGACGATTTCTTCTGGTCAAATCGTCAGTATACAATTCAAATGATTCAAAGCAGATGATCGGAGCCATCTCAAATAATGTAGATAATAAGCAAGTTCAACAAATGCCCGACTCTTATGAGGATACTGCCCCAAAGTTAGCATGTTATAAAACAGCACAGAATTCAGCCCACCTTCAAGTACTGTAACACGGATGAAACCGATTTCTTCACAGTCAGATCTGAGATATAACTGCAGACCTGAAGGTCACACAAGCGCTATAAAAAACTGGGAGTGCGGCCGCTTATCCGAACAAAAGCACAGATAACACTATGAGAGATACGTTACGTGATTGTGTACTGCAATAGGATAATGCCAGGTAATGCGGTGGATTAACGGTCATGTGAAACACCAAATCAGACCTGGTCACGAACAATGTCGTGTTATTGAGTGTGTGAACGGTTGTTTCAGGCACAGTGGTAGATAAACACCACCAATGGATATGAAAACAATTGCAATGTCTAAATTCAAACAGACGACCATGAACAGTATGCTAATCGAGGTAGGCGTATCGGCCGTGTTGACGCGCGTCGCACCAAGGGTAAACCTTTTCGATAGGTATCAAATGAACAAATCGGTATGCATTTTTTAGGAAACGGGCTGGTTTTAATGGTCTTCCAGATGAGAAAGATGATGGGATGTTAATGAAGATTTGAGTATAAAAAAACTGAAGTTGTGATGTAATGACCAACGACACACGGACGTAACAGCTCGTCTACTTGCACCTGATAGGCAAATCGGCTTGTTCCCATTATCTGTGGGAATATGAACGGGTAGGTAGATAATTTGTTTCAGCATAATTCATCCAGGGCCTAGTTGAACTCGTAAGCAGATCAGCCGATTCGCTATTGGTCTCCTTTAATGAGAGACCGGGTGACGTCGGTGAACATTAGACCACTTCGGTGGCCGCTAGAGGAGGAGTGATGGGCCATACCACCTGAACACATAAACGGTCGAACGATGTTCACTAGCCCGTTCGAAAGTGACGCACTCAGTATGTCCACGGAATTAAATGGGGCCTTGATTGACAATGCCGGGAAAAGGCATGGCATCCTCGAAACAGTAAATCAAGCTAGGTTATTAAAATAGGTGTAATTATAGAACTCCAACTTCGGACACTCTCGTGAAGGCCAACGTGCGTGGAGATCAAGCAAAACAGATTCAGCAAATGGGCAACGGTGATGGTAAAGTAGGACTTGACTTACTCTGTCCAAAATGGCAAGTATGGCATAGTAGCGTTCTTTCAAATCCTCTATCGATGGACGCTCGGGAAATTGCTCTGAGTCCCAACGGTCACGCATGTGAATAAATCGCAGATCAAATCGACGTGCCAATTCCATTAGGTGCGCAGTCTTTTCTTTGCTCCATTTCGGATCCTGCAGCATTGCACCGTATTCGGAAGATGTATACTCGGGCACGGTAACGTGCTTGAAAGATCAGAGGAAATCAGATCACATAATGATCAGTATGGCTGTATGATTCTTGATTGAGAAGACGGGAATGTCATAATTACATGAATACGCAAACCAAATATTTACAAGTTGAACATCACTCACATATGATCGCAGCCTTCACATTCAGATAGACTTTCCAGCCAGTCTCTTTCGAAATGAATCATTAGCAGGTTTAATGAGATCAGTCATCGCGACCTGTCTTGGAAGTCCTAATCGCGGGGTTATCGACGGGAGTTAACAGGATAGTTACTGTGTCTTCTCTCGAGACAATCGGGCAACCTGATCATTGCTCACAAGCGAAAGTGGTTGAGCGTTCACATGTGATAATTCGGTAGTGCCTAATGAGAGGTCAATGGCGCAGTGATCAACACGGTTGCCTCATGATGGAATGGCCGGAGTTCAAATCCCGGCCGTGGCAAGGATATGCACTACTGACGAGCTCTAATGAGAGCGAAACTCGAGTCTAGTGCTTCTTTCCGAAAGAGGCTGACTGCAAAGTCGATCTGAATGCGAAGGCTGCGATCAAATGTGAGTGATGTTCAACTTGGAAATAGACTAAATCCCCGACTACTCATCAGTAAACCAAATATTACCAAAAAAACAGATCACAGAACGTTTGTGTTGCCAGCGGAAACAGTTAATACCGATCTATATATGGTTTACGCAAGTTTAACAGACGTCTACCACCTGGTGCATATAACCCTGCATATGTGATCTAAAAGAAACCACGATATATGACCCATAACTTGGTTTGAGGTTAGGAAGAAATCGACATCGACAATGGCTTCAAAAAAATGCTGAGCAGCGTTAGCTAGAGACATCAAACGAATAGGTCTCAAGCCGAAATTAAGAAAGGGAATACAACCATTATACAAAAAAACTATCGGAAAATTTCAAACACCGAAGAGAAAAACAATCTCGCATGGTGAGAACCTGATGAAACGTTTTCCTTCTGTTGTTTAACAATAAGATAAACAGTCCTACAACGTCTCATTTCTAATTATTTATTTTTTGAGTAAATAGAACTCTGTATAATTGTTTTATGATTAGCCTCTCGTCATATATAATAATCCTAGTGCCATAACTACCAATAATCATACAAATGAAAACTGGCAACCACATAGTTCCTCAATGTTTACCTGCAAACCGATCCAAGCTGAAACTAACAGCAAAATTGGACTTCACTAGAACACACCCTCGCGATCTAAGGGGAGCATTTTCAGATGTCGTTCAACGAAGAACCATGCTGTCACCCACACACGGTTCTGTCTGAGGTACACCACATATGATCTGATGAACCTTCACGCGAGTACACGTACCCGCACTGTGTTCCACCAAACCTATCATATAACTCAAAGTCAGTCTAGACTATGTGTTGGACAGAGGTTTCCTGGCCCAAGGCGAATTAAAATTCCAAAGTTAACTTGTGATGTACAGGAGTTCGATCTACGCTAAAAGACAGCTTCATTAGTGGCAGAAAAAATGAAGCACTGTTGAAATTTTCCGTGGCGTAGAACAAACTCATCCGAAGTTACAGATGGCTGCTTCAGAGAAAGTAATCACGGCTGGACAAAAACAAAAGAGAGTCAAGTGAGTAAGCCCACTGGTGAGGAAATAAACCGTAAAAACATTACCAAATTATGATCACAAACTTAACTAAGTTGGAGCAGCTTTTAACGTTAACTGCTAAACATTAACTTTTGAAAACACTCGTGTAAAGGACTTCACATTCAATGTGAGCATTGAACAATTAAGGGGGCCATAGGTGTACACCGATGCCGAACCATCGCTTGACAGCCGCAATACTTCGTTTCAGGATTCGTAACAGAGACAGTTCAGTGAACGGCGTATGAAGAAGAACCCGATTGCACAAGGTAGTGCGGGCCAGGAGTGCGGTAGACAAGTTTAACATCGTCAGCAGTAATGCACGAGGTATGTGAGGTGGTAGGATATCAAGTCCCACAGAGAAAAACGGCTGAGGATTTTGAGAGAAATCCGCACCATGAGGCGGCGCCTGGAAGCGGTAATAAACTGAAACCAGGAGCACTTTCCATGAATGAGAGGACATTCTTTTCCCAACACCCATCCTGGGACACCAGGAAACTGTAATTCCATAAACGACTACTGAACGGCCAACGTGTAAAGATTGGTGATTGCATCATTCAGTTTAATTCAAAAGGTATTCGAGATAAGCAAAGTCAAAATGTGGTTCTTTAACGATGAGAAAACCAAGTAGAACCATCAGGATTAGTAGCGCACCGGTGTAATAGGTGTGTCTATAATATTTAAAACTATGACAGTAAGCAAGAATCAATAGATGCCCTCTATTCCCATACGAGCGATTATGTGGGTCGAGATACATTATGTCCATCGGGAGAGTAGTACAGGGATGATATGGCTGGCGACAACCGATTCGCAGTGACCAAGGCCAAGGGACGCCTGCACTTAACCATCACCACAAATGGTTCGTGCTGCACCACTTGCGGTTCCACCCACACACCACATATCCAGTTAAACCCGAAGGAATAAGACCGATAGATGTATGAGTGAGGCCTTTGTGCCCAGCCAGCCAATGCTGGTTAGCCAACTGATTGGCGAGCGCGAAAAGGAAACCCTTATCTCTCGGAGAATAAACACACACAAGATCCAAACTGAGAAGGAAATGTAGAATGTAATGCAAGAAGCATTGCAGTATGGAAGTGCATGTTAGTGCAACCGAGAGAAGACAAGGAGGAAAAACGGAATTCAGACTGGAGTCCATAAAGAACAGACCATTCATCATAGAATACATCAACAAAGCAGAAGAAAAGAATGGGTAGAAGACCGCAGATACCCAAGTTTCCGAGAAGAGATTCGGATTGATTGTCATGCGAACATGGTTTTGGCCGATGCAACCAACCTACCTGACCTGAGCCTAACGTACTCGCTGCCTCTTGTTCAACGGTGTAATATGACTACGACGATGACTTACTAACCCCCAAACAACCAGATCATTCGTGGCCGCACACATCACAACGCCATGTAGTCATGTCACCAAGACACATAACATTATTGGTTCCCTCGCGTACCACGCGCATTCGTTCTCGGCCGCGCAATAACTGCTCGTTGAACTCGCGGACGTCCGTCCGAATCGTATTCCTCCAGGCCGTCCGGTTCAACGCCAAATCTTCCCAACATCTAAAATCAATGTTACAACGTGAAAGACTTACCTGCACAACATCCTGGTACCTCCGCTTCTGGCCACCGGGATTTCGCTTACCTGACTTCACTTGTCCGTACAGTAACTGCTTCGGGATACGGTCATCGCCCATCCGACGGACGTGACCGAGCCAACGGAGCTGGTTCAGCATCAACATG
>QNGE01001406.1:3924-18369 GCA_008508345.1 Paragonimus westermani | reverse complement strand
ACACACACACACACACAAGGTTCCCCATCTTATTCCTTCGGGTTTGTACGGGATACACGGTGCGTGAATTGAACTACAAGTCCGCGCAAACCATGAGTGAATGCTGCAAGTTGCATGCAGAAAGAAAGATTGAAATTGCCCAGGCCCAATTTTAACTTGACAGCAATCCGTGCGTCGAACTGTGACGGTGTTACATTGGTGGGGAACTTCAATCCAGGTCAGAAGTCATGTCGAACTGAAACAATTTGTGGGACTGTGCTAACCATGTTGACTGAATGAACCACCAATAGTCAACGAAGTCCATGGACAGTGAAGTGACAGCCATTATCCAGAATGAAGGCACTTTATGGTAATAACAAAGACGTACACAATTGGCAACTACAAAAATCAGGGGAAATTGAGTTTTCACGAATTTCTTGGACGTGTCAGGAGTGAACAAACAAAGCGTTTGCCAAAAGGAAAATGAGTTTCGTACGAAATCCTCGTCGCGTTTCAAAGGTTTTATGTCATATCGACCGGAAATCACGTTCAGAGCTTTCCACTCCCAAGAATTCGGTTCAGGTACACACACTGTTACGTGATTAATAATTAGTCATCAGTTAGTGAACATAAACAAGATGATGTTTAAACAATCTAAAAATAGAGCAATAAAGTAGTCTTGTTACACTAAGTCAGACGGTGCGAGAAGTAATGGCTATGAAACTGTTAGGAGGCGCATCTCCTAACGGAACGGCCAGGATCATGTTCCTTATAATTAGCATTCCTTGTCCTTATAAACGGGCACCAAATATGACTAACCCGAGTGTACTAAACGTATGGATGACATTTTGAACAATTAATTCGTCCAAAAATGCTGAAAAACAGAACGAGGAAAACATCCAGATGTAAAAGAACGCTTGTGAATTGCACTGCAATTAAGACGTTCACGGAAAGAGAGGTATTGTTTATGGTAATCAAAACCATGCACAGCGGTATGTGGTTAGACTAATCGCACGATGCCACATCATGCCATACACATCGTAAAAATACTAACTTTGTTGTAACGAGCAAAGGGATACTCTTCTTTGGGTTCATTATCCGGCTTTTCACGGCGCCAGTGATAGAGAATCAGACCGTCCTGAAAGAGTGAAACAATAAATGTACAGTACTCACAAACGATTGTGGCTAAAAGTTTATAGACGACATTTCACTCATATCCAACATGCCGTAGTTAATACTAGGCTCGCCTCACAAGCATATGCACCACAGCTCAATGATTGACTGGGCAAGAATATGAACCACTGATGAGGTTCAACGAAAGCAGTCTGATCCCAATGCTTCTTTTCAAAATAGGTTAATTAAAGAAAACCTGTGAATGCAGATGCTTGAACCCCAACCACAAGAAAAGGGAGATAATGAGAAGACAGGACGAGAAACGAAGGCACGGCTGTAAACAGTACGGAGAGGGACTGACCTGTCGCGCAGGATTGGTGAACGGAGTCCAGTGCCACCGTCGAACGCGACCCACACCGATCACAGCTTTCGGTTGCTTATATTTGAGTGCGTCGTCCGTAGGCATCAAAGGTGGTAGCTCACTAACAGTGTGCAACAAAGAAGTTTTGAACACGTCATAAGGAGAATGATACCCAGTGGACAATCGTCGAAAAATACGTAAAGCTGAACTCTATATGGGAGTACAGGATGCTAAAATTAACGTCGCGTTTCTTAAGTCCCCCCATCCCGAATGTCGGTGATCATAACAAATTCATAATAATATGCAAATCACCTACAAACCAATCTGATGAACAAGCTAAAAACCTACTGCACCAAATGTCATACTACCTGAATACAAGATGCACGGATAACATGATTCAACGGAATATAAACGGGTCTCAGCATCGCGAGCGGCAATAAACTGTACGCGCAATTATCGCTCATAAGAACCGGAACAAAACAAACCATTCGCTAAATTGTCGTCACATTTGTAAAGTAAGCCAGAAAAAATCAACATTCCACGTTGTGAGCATGAAAACAAAGCAGTTATCACAGTCAAGTTCGCTTATAGATCCAGCAATCAAGACAGAGATGATTCAGCAATGCATTGTGAGTAATAAATAATCGCTTGATACGTCTGAAATCCCTTCCTGATATCACAGTTGACCGACAAGACAAGAAACGGTGACCACATGAAGATATAACAATGGTTATTAGGTTAGCCAGTACGAGTAGAGATCACCTCACATGCAGAGAGCCTTGACACTGGAAACTCCAGAAGAGATAGTGACGAATGAGGTTGAACGGCCAAAATTTTGCAGTTTTTGGATCTAACTGTCAATAAAGTAGGACCTAGTAACGAAAGGGGTAAAGCAGTAGCAAGGAAGCCATTTTGCACTCACTTGCGACCATACTTTTTTAGCAGAGTGTAGGTAATTCTGTAACCGACTGATTAGTTATTTGAGTTCGTTCAATGTTTGTTGCCTTTGTGGATTTTTTTGTATGTGCTGGCATACTCACACCCTCTCATATGACGAATCTCCACTGAACGAAAAAAGTGTCAAGCAAAAAACTATAGAGTAGCGAAATTGCTTTCAACAGTCACAAATGGATCAGGTTCCTTTACACTTGTGTACATTCAGATACGGCTCAGTAACAAAATCTTTAGCGGAATCTGGAAGGCAATAAAGTGACCAAATATCAGTCACTCCACATAAAAATCTCTTTTTGTTATTGAAGAGTTGAATCGTAATCTTGTAAGTTTACTAAATGTTCCTTCGTCTTTCGTACGTAAATCGTTCTCTTCAACTAAAACTCCCCATCACATTGAACGTCCAAGTGTACATAAACCAGTACAACTTAAGGCCGGCAAACAAGAAGTGTCAGGTGGACCGTCGTCAGTTATTCAATGTGTGTTGAAATCTTGACTGAGCATTTCGCAGATACACTCATAGAATGCAGCAAGTAAGGAAAAATGAGTGATTGTTGGAGAAGTGCCAACATCTCACTGGTAGCATACTTCGACCAAGTGTATGCACATCGTTGATTTCTCGTTGAACACCTGATGTTGCAGAGCAATTACATTGATCCACACCGCTTTGCTTACTGTCAGTCTCCGTCCACTGTTAAAATACCATCACGTCCTTTCCATCTAAGTTTGTCATCCTTAGATAAAAAAATGTAGGGCATTCCGTTTCCGTTTGGCCTTCTCAAAAAGTTTAGTGGTGAACCATTTCTCGTAATATTGATAGTTGGATTTTTTAACGTTCACAGGTTACAAGCTTGAACAGTCACACGTCTTTCCCAACTGTTCCAAATTCAGGTGTTTCTGGGAGTGTACCTTCTTTCTCATCTGTGTGCACTTCATGAGAACACCACATATTCGGAGATATCCTCCACTCGTGCCTTACAGAGCCCACCCTTTCTGGCTTAATGCGTCCAAATGTATTGTTGCCCTATTTTCCCCCTACCGTTTTTGTATCATCACATCTTCGATAAATTTCACCAACACATGTCGAAAACACAGTTTCTTCCAGATCCTAATCTGCTATATATTTACGTGTTACATTGACCTACAGGTTTATGCGACCTCCTACTGTTAACAACACTTGCTGTTTTTGCTACGTTTTGTCACGTCTAGTCACTTACAGTCTCACGTAACGTTGTCCTCCGTTTCGTAAATGATTGCGTACTCTCCCTTCGGCTATATTGTTATCGGTTATTTCTCCTGGACTTGCAACTAATGATGTTAAACCTTTTTCTACATTCACCAGGCATCTATCTAACCACAGCGCTATTCTGAGTTACATTCTTATTGAATTCGTCGTGTGTCAAAAGGCTCGAACATGTAAGCCGCTTTTTCCCAGAATTTTGATTAATTCCGACCATGCTCTTCAGTCCGATCTTCTCAAGCATATATTCACAACTCCACTTAGATCCCGTTCAACTCCACATATGCGCGTACCCGTGCATACGGTCCTTCTACTATTCATTACTTAGCGCGGCTTCTATATAATCTCGACATTTCTGCAAAAACTTGGCAGTAGAACCGAACTACATATTTTGTCCAGTGAACATGCGGTTATATAAATGCTGAATATTCACCTTTCAAGTGCATAAAGCAATTTGTGAACCCTGAATGTTCGGGTTTAGACAGAGGGATTTGCAGGAAATAAGTCGTATATACCTTGGATCCCTGAAATAGGACAAGTTTACCATGGTTACGTGTCAGATAAGTATCAAACCAATAATGCACTGCTATCGATGAGGGTGCACTATGTAGTTGTCTCATGTATTCGTTCGCCTGAGAGACGCTAAATGGAATATTATTTAGTCAGACACTTTCCGCTGCACTGCACGCAAATGGTTTAACCCGGAAATCCCGTTCATCACCATTATGAACGACAATTCCACTCATTATTGGCCACATTGAAGCTCTCCGAGATCAAAGGCACATTTTGATTAAAACGGCGCACTTTATTAAGTTGTTGATGGCGTCTGGCTTTGTGGTCAGCGAGTAGTGAAGAATAATGTTGGATGATGGAAGCCTCAAAATCGCATTTTTCAGACAATTTACATAGACCGGAATATATACGGTGGTGTCCTACAGCGGAAAATCCCCCTCAGGTGAGACCCCGAGGCACAGTTATCACTCCAATTCGGTTTGACTTTTTCCCCATGGAGATCACAGAGCATTTATCCCTACAATACTATCCGTGGAAATCTGAGGTCCGAACTCTCAGAGACAACTGACCTGGTCACTTAGCAGGCATTCCAAGTTATCTCATGTCGTCATTATTCCTATCTGATATGATTTACACGGGAAAATGTTGCGCCACAATGTTGATCACAAGCCAAGGATGGGTTGTGGAAATCACCAGAGCTCCATCCTATCAACCCACTTGTAGTCCAAACGTACGCAGAGATTTCATTCCAATTATTTAAAAGACGCAGTCCGTACTTTCCGCGGAACAAACTATTCACAACGCTGGCACAGTTTTCATGCCAACTGGTGGTGTTGCCTGGTGCTTCTGTTCCTATATCCAACCACTTGACACATGTTCCCTGATACAAATGTTCTGTTGTCGAATCGTCCGTTCCATGTAGATCGTACCGCTGGTTCACGGATGTTTGTACAAACAACGGGTGTGAGATACCTAAACTGGTCTTTCGTAGTCAAAGAGATGCACGATGTTCCTGTGAGCTGTGTTGTGCCCGAGCTCGCGCAGCGGCCGACTCCCGATGAGACGTTGCTTAACATCACTAACCAATGGTTTTTGAGAAGCAGACGCTGCAAGTAAACTATTTTCCTGTGTACCAATGATGTCTGCAATCTGTGCAATGGGGTTGCTGTATTTTTTACCAACTTTAAAGGGATATCCGTCGTCTTGCAGTAATCGTATTAGTTCGTCTAGCTCTAACTCTACATATATATGCAAGGCTATGTGCTGTGAAAGAGCATTCTGATCAAATTATTATGCCGAGCAGGACACAGTCTACTACAAATGCATGTGTTAACTTGTCCAGATAGATCTGCTGTATACAGGTCTTCCTATTCTGCGGGTGGCCTCAAGTTGAGATGGGTCTGATCCAAATCCCCAAATAACTCATTAACACACACTAATCAAGACACCATCCATATAACGTCTGTATAACAACGGTTTTGGAAGATTCGTACAGCGTGGAGTCTACTGTAGTCATAAAACCTGAAAAAAGTGGACCGAGCTGAATAGAGTATACTAAAGCCGATCACTTGTCAGCTGTTCGATCAATCGGTGTAAGCAGAAAGTAACGATCAACCAGTGTGAAATGTTACCGTTGATCTACTTCGTCAGCCAAGGAAGGGCTCAAAACACCACTCGATAGCAGTGGCTCCTTCATAAAACAGAGCACATTCATCGCAGTCCACATACTCTTCGGTTACACTGACGTCAACAACACATTTCATTTGCTTTCGATTATATTACGAAGAATTTGACGTTGAAATTTAAGGGAATCGTGAGGTGGCGTCCTACAGAACGAAAGTATGTTGTGTAGCGAAAATTCCTCCTCTTGAACACAGTAGGGATAGGATCAATGACCAACGGATTAAAGTTACGTGGTAGAAAGGTTATCACCTATTCATGGACTTCAGAAACGCCGGATGCATTCCATATGACATAAATACGAGTACTGAACCACGAACACCATCTGAGGGGAGTTGCTGTGCAGGCTGGACGGTGCAGAATTACTGATCAAAAGAATACGTGAACCGAACCGACTGTCCTTAGAAGTTGCACAAAAAAGAATTTGGTATTATCATGACGACCGCAAAATTACCCCCAAGTGACCACTGCGAAATCAGTGGGGATGTGTGTGTTCTTTTAGCTAATATAAGGCTGTTCAGTGATTATAGAACGAAATCATATGGTAAATGAACTGTCGATAGAAACCTACCTGTTTAATGTGGAATGGAGACCCCATACTTCTCGTGGTATGTTCTCTGGTCTCCTGGGTGGGGCATTTTGGCATTTCGTTTTTTTCTTTGAAACGCGGATTGGGAATAAAAGGACGAAATACTAGTACCTTTTCAGTCCGAGCCAAGAGGGTATCTCTGTCGAGTATGCTTTTTTTTGGTCCAGCATCTTCCAAATCCAATATGTCGAACACATCAAGTGCACCTGACATTGTGCGTGCAGTCGACGATGAACAGAAAAAGAACCTAAAAACAACACAAACGGTTGACAATAAAGACGAAGAGTGACATTCAAGTAAACTTGGAAAGTTTTGCAAGCGAGCAGTAGCCTCGGGGATAAATGTTGTTCCACATACGGAAGTTCCTTTCAGCATTACAGTGGAAAATTTCCGTATTCCCGAGGGTGTCTACTGTGATCAGAGACGACTGCATGTTCAGGGGGCAAAAGGAAAAGTGCCCGCTGAGTGAAAATATGAACTGCGAAGTTTGTAACTACTTGTTATTGTTAGAGTAGTCCGAGATATTCGCACTTCTGAGTTGATACAGCTGGCGGGGTTTCAGGACCGATAGTATGGCCCGAAAGGGAAGGAAAACACCACATTTTATGTGCACTGTAACCCACGGTTAGGGAGTGCCAAAATTCAAAGAAGATGGACTGTTCACAGAACTAAACACCGGACGGGCAAAAAACGAGTAGGTGTCCGTTGGTATCACTTTGCCCAGAGTGTACTGCACCCAACATGGCAAGTAGAGCTGAGAGGTACAAGGAATGGAAGTGAACGTAAACAAAAACTTGATAGGCATATGAGCGGGACATTTTTTTATCGGCTTGAGGTTTTAAGGCAAAGCGAACAAATGCGTACGAGGGCCAATTCTGGGTAGGCAAGATTTCGGAATGTAAAACAAGGAATGCATAGGAGGTTGGCGACATCTGTGCCGGATTAGCCAGTCCAAGTTACCGAAACCAGGAGACGCTTATGCATAAGTGTCGAGGAAGTCGCCAGTTCCCCGAAAACCCTGTGTGACAAAAGGACTAACAAAGTACACTTTTGAGTGACCCTCACCGTTGCCAGGGTCATGGACTTCTCCGATCTTTACGACTGTCCTCAGCACTCGTGATAACTGTTGTTGTCATCCCGACTACACGCCTACCCTGCACTGTCCGAACTTTTGTCCAGTCCATTCTTTTGACTTTGCTTGTTGCTAGTCACGAACCTTAAAAATATTAACGGGGTTGTGACCATTTTGTCTCCGGATTGAGTGACAGAAAAAGAGCTCTGTCTGGAGGCCAGTCTTTTTCTCTGTGTTCGCAGGTTAATCTCGGGTGGTTGGGTTGGCCGGGAAGTTACGAACTAGTCGTGTGTACTCCGTTTATTACCGCTGACCATCGCTCTATTGTCCGCCATTTCAGTAACTGTTATTCTGTTATCCACTTACGCACTCGTAGGCCGTAAATTCAGTTACAACAATAATATTCACCACAAGTGGCTTGCACTGAACCACGTATGCAATGTAAGCCCGAAGCAGTGAGGCATTTGAGTGGAGGCCTTTTTGTCCAGCTGGCTGATGATGACTAACCATCTGGTAGGCTTGTATGAAAAGTAAACCATAATCCCACAATGATCTTGGTTTTTGAAAAGGAGAATGAGAGACTTACCAAACTACAGAGGTCGTTGGTTGATATGAATGAAAAAGGTATAACCGATACAACCTATCGTCACCTCTTCAATGACGGTGTACCATGAATAGGCTGATAATCTACCGATCCCAGACGGTTAGTGTATCCACCGCCACATAAATCGCAATGCCATATATTCATGTCACCACGACCTATAACATCTAGTTTCTTTGCACACCACGCGCCTCAATTCACTGTAGTGAAATTATTGCTCACCAAACAGCCAGACGCCCATCAAGAGATGGCGTTCCTCCAAACTATCCGGCTCAATACTAAGTCTTTAAAAGATCTGAAATCAACATCACAATGCGAGGAATTAAATTGGATAACATCCTTGTATCTCACTTTTTGACCACCAGGATTTCGCTTACATGCGTTCAGTTGGCCGTACAGCAGCTGTTGCAAAATCCGTTCGTCAGCCATCCTACTGACGCATCCTAGTCAACAACAGCACCGCTTCAATCCAATTCGTGTCCGCTCACCGAATTACTTAATGTTCAGAAACATGTCCGACTACCGAATACCCAAAATGCTTCTTTGATATTCCACGTGGCCCTTATAGCGCGCATTCCGTTGACACAGTCTCGTATGTGTGTGCGGTACCAACGAGCGGTAGACAAGCAGTTTGGTTTTCATCTTCAGGCTGTGGTCCGCGGACAAGTGTGAGGATAAAGTATTACCTAAACAGCAGACGCTTGTGCAGCTATCCACAGTGTCTCGACCAATAATGATTCCAGATGCAAGCACAACACCTCCGCTCGGAAAATGCTGAGGGGAGAAAAACTTCTTATCCGTGTTGAGATCAAAGCCTCGGTCGCAAAAACCATAGTTGGCGACTGCAGTTCATTATAAATAGCGCACTATCATATGCGAATTACAGCATGCGCATCGTTGAATCACGTGGCAGATTTGGGGCATCAGAACGTCGGGAATTCAGCATGCGGCCATCCGTGCGACTTTCAACTTCAAAAGCATCCTCTAAACTTCGATAAGCAAATACTGATGTCAAATATAAAATAACTAGATTGGGGCTGAGACAAAATCTTGCTTCGCACTAGTGATAACGGTGAAATCACCAGGGTCGATGCACGCGACACCTTTGTACTTATCTGCAGCGTTCTGATTGAACGGACGAACCTACCTGTGTGTCCAAACTTACCAAGCACAGTCCACAGCGCCTCATGATTCACGGAATCAAACGCCTTCGTGGAATCCACAAAGGGGGCATATAGTGACTAACGACGTTCACGGTACATTTCCCGGATCTATCAGGCAGCTAATCTCATGTTAATCGTGCTGCAACCCACGATGATGATGATGATGATGATGATGATGATGATGATGATGATGATGATGATTAGCATGCAGTAAACGGTGATCAGGTGGCACTAATGAACAAACTGCTCGATTTGGGTGAGAGCATCTGACGAGCGGTAGGAACGAATTGCAGCGGACATTAAGTCTTCCTGTAAATTAATACATTCCAAGTGTCTATGAACGTGTGTCAGAATTGGATTTCTGTTGTGTTGATAAACTTTGCGAACAAGTTTTACACCATTCCTTTTGGTTCTGAAAATGACGACCACTAAATTTAACGCGAGCTAGCGAAAGGCTTGCGCAAAGGTCGTGAATAACACTTGGTAGCATGATCAAAAAAGATGGAACGAGCCTCTTATGTGGAAAAAGCGGAACGTAGTCGTGCTGATCATCGTTTCGTAGTAACTGAGACTATATTTAAAAAAGATGGCTATTTTATCACCAGTTGGTCGCGCCGACTTGACAAGTGGACTGAACATTTCGCAGAGTAGTTCGACCAGCCCCAACCGACACTTAGACGAGTAGACCTGAACAACATCATCAGAGACAGCAATACATCAATGGTTCATATTGATGTTTAACTGCCACACAACCAAGAGGAGGAAGAAAAGCAAACCCTGCACAGGAAGAGAGAATAAAAAGGAAAGGAGGGGGCTAAATATTGAGAACAGATATGTCCACATTCAAACATTCACCGTTAACGTGCTTACATCCTGCAAACAAACAACCGAATTGTAAGTGAAAGACCCGAACGACCAGATATTGATTTTTAACCGGCTATCCATCGAAAGCAGATGTGGTTCTGGACCATAAGCTGGAATGTCACAATATTCCGGGACTAGGTCAATCTCTTTTGCAAGAATGTTTGAAATAGGTTGATATCAGAACTGTCGAAATTTTTTCAAGAATTGAAAAACTGAAAAGGTACCTTGTGAATGGGGCTTGTCAACTAATATTTCTGTTCCTGCAAAGAAGACCCGATGTCTATGCGCCGACTACAGAGGCTTCAGTCTGATATCTGTCGCAGAACGCAAGGCAAGATCACTTCACGTCAAGAGGCCTCATCCTGAATCGTACGGCATAAAATCTCACTTTATAACGCACTAGGTTGGACGCCAATCAGTTCCATTCACACAATATGACCTTGCTAATTAGCACAATGCTTGCGAAGCATTACAGCCTCGAAAAAGTGGCACCTTGTAGAGCGCGTAAAATCAATGAAGATGGATGACTCCGTTCTATCCACTTTAATCTCGACAAACTCCAGGATGTCGAAAGTGTACTATTGGCATCATGTTCTCAGTCATCTTGGAGGTCCTGTGTAGCGTTCTGTACAGCACTTTGAACTTTATAAGTCTTATTGTTCGCTCTTTTCGCCCTTATCTAACTCACTTGTACAGTCCATGTTTAAACCAAGTTAATCGATTGATTCGATAATCAAAAATTCAAAATCTACCTCCGAGGTCGTGAGCCGTGCGTTTTCTCTGCTTTCCATGTCGCTCGAGTACAGGTTTCGGGAGGATGGAATACCAACGGAACCAATAATCTATCTCAGTAGAAATCTCTTAGAAGTAACATTACGGATCGTATCCACCGGATATTTCATTCAGTGTAGTGAAATTTCTAAATTAACGCACCTTTACGAACTACTGTGAGTCATTTCATTTTGGTTTTTACCACATTTTGGCTCCGCGTTCATGCTCGAGTAATTTGACAGTGTTTAGGTCCACTACATCTGTTAGAGCCAAGCTTGGCTTCCCGTAGGCCACTAAGGAGGCGTGAAGACTGGCTAACCAAAGCCCTGATGCGCGCCAGTTTGACCGTGCCTGCAGCTTGATACTCCATATTAGGGTTAGAGTAAACCTGACTCGAAGAACACGATGCCGCTGTGAGAATGCTAGTGCTTCAAGTCCTTAATGAGATACAGTGTGGAATTCAAATACTTTTCGTGCGCCCACGCGGCCAAAAGGTCGATGATTCCCTATGGATACCGACTAGTTCCTACCGTAAGTTCGCAAAGCGTCCGGTGGTTGGACACACCGCCTATCCGGAGTCTGCTTCGTTCGTGTTTTCGTTGGTCCTTGTCACCCACAGTTTCAATGGGTTCAGTGGGTGGTGGACGAATGTAAAAAGCTACAGCTTCTGATGGTTCTGTTTCTCCAGACGATAAATCTCTGCCCCAGAGGGACAGTTACGCGTCGAAGCTTTTCTTGACTGCCGGGGGACTGCAATGGAGAGTAAATGCATGCTTAGCATTACACGTAAATATATGTGAGTGAACATGCATGATTAGGTGCGAGCTATTTGACAGACAAATACAAATATGGCTGTGCGCAGTGGAGTATACTAGGGCGTGGGCTAGGTAGTGGAGCAGCGATGCGGACGAATTTTGGAGATAGCGACTGTCGCAGCATCCACGATATGTTCCGGCTTTGAGAAGAAGTTTTCAGCTATTTCAGTTATTCGTACACGGGTTTGAGGCTGGGGGCCCAATCTACCCAGATTCAGTCTGTTTGGTCGTTTCGATGTGCTGCGGTTTTCTGTTGACTTGAAAAGCGGTCATTGAGAACAGGGTGTAGCATCGCTCTTAGGGATTGTAGAGAGTACCAAGAACAGAGTAAAAGAATAATCTAGCAGAACAGAATAGATTACTCATCTAACGGTTTAGTAAGTAGGTGAGAATCCAATAACGCTTTGAGGCAGTCCTTAGAAGAGCAGCTAAAATTTCTCTAGTGGAAGGTCGTTCCAGTAGTTGATAACTCTATAAGAGAAGAACTGTTGTCTTAAGAAGGTCCGAGGTCGAAGCTTATAGAGCTCCTTTTCGTGACCTCTTTGACTGCTATCACTTACTAGGGTGAAGAATTGTTAAGCGAGTCCCGTGCTAAAGAGAAAGTGTGCAATAATTAGGTCACCGCGGAGTCTTCGAAACTCAAACCTATAAAGATCAAGAATTTCTAGGCGAGACTTGTAGGACAGATGCCGTAAGCCAGTGACCATTTTGGTGGCTACTCGGTGGACACATTCAATGGCGAGTATGTCCTTCTTCAAACCGGTGTAGACGACTTGACTGGCCTACTCGAGCAGTGGTCTTATGTAGACTCCGTAAAGCGTGTGAAAGGTGTTCCAGTCTATGGGGGAGAAGGCTCTTTTTATCATCCCAAGATTCATAAAACCCCTTTTGGCGACCAGGTGGTGGTGATAAGAGCAGGATAAACCAGACGACAGCCAAATCCCTAAATCATTTTTGAGATCAACTCTCGCGATATTTGTTGCACTTTGTGCACCGTGTATCACGAATAGGTTCCTGGAGTCTTCTCCGAGTGACATGTGCGCACACTTGCCGTCGTTGTAAAGGAGACTCCAGTCATCGGAGCAGCACTTAATGCGGTCATGGTCAATCTGCAATGCATTAGGGCCACACGCATTCCAGATTTTTAAGTCATCAGCATAAAGAAGGGCGTTGCTGGAGATCAGCTCGGGGAGATCACTGATGCAGATCAGAAACAACAATGGACCAAGTACCAATGCTTGAGGGACTCCCACAGAGACTGGGAATTGAGACGAGAGGCCCGGACCGGTTTTTACTCTGAAAGTCGTTACCAAGAAAGGAAGTAATCCAGCGGAGAACCTCTCCTTGGATCCTATAAGCTTCTAGGTTATGTACCAGAAGACCGTGTGGGACACGGTCGAAGGCTTTGGCAAAGTCGAAGAAGATAGCATCCGAGATGTGACCATTGACTTTGGGCTCCGTTAGGCTATCCATGGAGGTTGACCTATTGGTTATGCATGACCGATCGGAAAGAAAGCCATTCTGGATCGAAGAGAAGAGGTTATTTGAGAAGAAATGCTTAAAGATGGTGTGTTTCAACAGTCGCTCCATTATCCTGCATGGGATGCTGGTAAGGCTGATCGGCCGATAACTCGCAGGAGAGTGACGACTGCCTGTTCTAAATACAGGTGTGACAGTGGCCTCTTTCCATGTCACAGGAAGAGTGCCTGTCCGAAGTGTCTGTTTAAGCGGATTAAAGAGAGGCACCGCCAAACCGAGAGCCGCCCCTTTGAGTATCCGAGGATGGATCGTGTCTGATCCCATGGCACTATAAGGATTGATCTTAAGCAGGAGGTCCTGAACGTCGGATACAGAGAAGTCAGCTGTCAGGAGGGAGTATTGAAAGTGTCTCCGCGGGAGAATTGGATGCCAGTTTGGCAGATCCACATTGCAGACTGCTGAGCAGTATTCTCCGAACACCTCGGCAACCACTGGGAGGTTGGAGGAGGTTTCCCCGTCGGGAAGCAGCAGAGAAAGCGCTGAGGGCCTAGTTTTTCTTCGGCGACGTATATACTTGAAAAGAAAATTCTTATTCTCGCGAGCTACCTGTAGGATTTTCGGCTGTACCTGTTGGGTGTGTTGCCGGATTTCCCGCTTGCACCTGTTTCGTACAGAACGATAAGCCTCTAGATCCTCTGGCCTACCCGTTAGCTTCTGCTAAAAGAATGGACGGGAACGTACTTCGAGAAGACGCCGTATGTCCCGCGAAAGCAGTGCACGAGAGAACTTACATAGTTTTGAGGAACAAGTGCCTTATCAGCTTCGTGAATGGCAGCTTTAAAGAAAAGCTAGTTCAAGTTCACTGAGTCGGATGTATGTTGCGTCCAAGTTACTCACTGGCCTCATTTTACGTCGGCTCACTAAACCCAGAGAAAGTCAGATACGTGAAGAACAAGTAGGGTTCAGATCCGGTCGGGGGTGTGTTGATCACATTTTTAACTTACGACGGATCTTGGAACATCGTCATTCATATAGGCAGCCGACGGCCGTGGTCTTTTTGGACCTGAGGGCTGCATTCGATTCAGTTGCTCGTAACGTTCTCTGGAGCTGTCTCCTTCGCAAGGGAGTACCAGAGAAATACGTGAATCTATTGAGATCGCTGTACGCTCACTCTGCAAGCAGAGTGAGAGTTTATGGACAACTGTCTCGAGCGTTCATCACTTCTAGTGGTGTTCGTCAGGGGTGTCCGATTTC
>QNGE01001405.1:135112-169430 GCA_008508345.1 Paragonimus westermani | reverse complement strand
CGGAGACCATTTCAATCAATTAGACACGGATATTAGCGCTACAGAAATGTTGGTAACCAATGTGATAGAGCAAACACTACGAAGCGCAAAGTATATGAGGGACGGCTGGCAGCGTTAACAGCTAACTTGCGGAGGCGGAGGAGGATAAACACAGACACACCTACGGCGACTACAACGAGTAAGGCATTTGTTATTTGCTCTTCATTCTAAATTTTTGATGAGTTCTATCTTTTCAACCTCACTGAGTAGTCCAGCGATGTCAGCGCTATCTGGGCAACATCACTAAGTAACGAACAGGTACCATCTCCAACACCTTAACCGCGGGAAAGCCAGTCGGTTCTCACTCAACCAAGCTTGCAAAGATCGTGGCTGTGTGGGAAGATCTAACTGCTTGTTGCGAGGGTTCAGACATTTAAGTGATTAGCCGCTTTGGGAACTGATCCCCACAGAGTGGCTATTCCAGTAGCTCCTTCTGTTGGCGGAATTCACGGCCTCCCGAGAGTTTCCGCTATCACCGCGAAAGGTACGATGTCGAAACCTCGAGGTGTTAAACACGTCGCCCTAATTATGACTGCTTTAAGGAAGCCAAACCGTTGACGTATGGTGGTGAGTAGCGCTGCCGGTGTACCAACCCCAGCCGCCTTTCTATCTTCCGGGACCTCTCGATAGAGACCTGATTCATGGTGAATTGAAAGACGTGGATAACCCTAGCCCCACCGACCCGTTCGCGGGCGACTCAAGCAGGTGTGCCTTGCCACCATGCCGCCGATGGGAAAACCATTCATTCATTTCGTCAGCGCTCGCTGACACTGGATTTCAACCTTGGACACAATTTCCACTGAACCTCCTTTCTCGTTCTGTCATTCATCATCAGTGTTGATTTTCCTGAGCAGTTCAAACGAGCATTTTAATCGATACGCGACGCTGAAACCCAACAGTTGTCGTTACATGCTTGAACATTGATGGCGATTGAATTATTGACACAGTTATTAGTGTTATCTGTACAAGACTGACTGCTCAAGCGCTTCCTAAAGAACCTTTTTATTAGTACTCACAATTAATCCGCACATCGAACGCTGTGTCCGCTGTCCAATGTCACACTTTGTGTCAGATTTGTCCCGAACACTCCTCCTTCCGGCAGCCTCGCCGAATTTGTGACATGGTAGACCCTTACTTTCGGTTAATCCCTCGATGTGCGCATATCGTACGATTAAAGACCGACGTACTCCGTAGAGATGGTCCTGAACTTCCTTCACCGATGCCGCACGAAAGGTCTTCAAAGAGCTTAAAAGGACTACCTTCTAAATATCCTCGCTTGTCCATCCCTACCCTAAACAACTGTCGATCGTAGCCGAAACATCTGATACAGCCGCCGATGCTCGGTTAAAACACTTTGTAGACAGTCATTGGCAACCTCTAGCATTCTTCTCTGAACGGTCTCAACACGCAATGTCTCGCCAGCGTATTTCACTAGAGCACTGGCAGAGGTTTACCTTGCAGTCTACCATTTTCAGCATACTGATGGAAAAAGAAGGTTGACGGTTTTCATTGGAGTAAGAGAATGATTTTATCGGGACTGCTTGTTTGGAGAGTGCTCAAATTTCCGACGCTGCAGTTCGGTAGCGTTTCCTCCTAACCCCTTAAGAACAACCTGCTGGAAACGGTACGTTATATCATTTACTCACACCACCATTTGGCACTTGGCCTCCTGCATGCTCAACAAGCCGTTTGCAACTCACCAACACTTCATTGATGTGTTTATTCATGTGCACGCATCATTCAGATTTTTGGAAGGTATATAAAACTGGCGCTTACCAATAGTTCCAGCGAAATGACGCATGAAATCTGTCGAAAATTTTTTCATACATATAACTCGTCATAGTAAATATTACTACCTCACATTTCTTCCTTCAGTTTGTGAGATTGGGTCTTCTCACCTGATCGCATAAATATTCATTGCGTGGGGAATTGTTCCACGATGGATAGATGCACAAAAGCTCGCCTCGGCTGAGTAGCTCGCGAGATTTTCAACCGTTCACGGTTTCCCGCGATCGACGAAGTCCTGCGCCGGAGTCTACCCGATCGTTTGCTGGTTTTTGAATTTTTATATCCTGCCTCGCCAAAGTCGACTTATTTTTATCATTCTTCCGATGCTAGCTTTATCACGTAACGGAGGACCACTCTGAAGATACGGTAGAACTTTCATCTTGGAATGATCTTGAACTATTTAAAAAATCGATAAAAACGTAATATTGCAAAAGCTAAACCACTGTAATATAACGTTTTTTGGACTGAACCTGCGAAGTAGGCGAACTACCTATTTCCCTGCTGCGAGCGTTAAGGCTCCGCAAAATAAAATCCTTTTTTGATCACGCCGATCTTGGTAGCATGTGTCACGTTTACACTACTGTTTATATGGCCTCTAAGTATCCGCAATGATCTCGCATAAACCAGCATGCTTCTCACATATGTTCTGAGAAATATACGTTATTGTTATTATTATTGCTCCTGTCCAAACGTTCAGGGAATTTTGGGAAGGTCGTTTTGTGGACTGACGGACGAACGACAAGGAGTTGAGTATCTTTGCAAGTTGAATATAACCCTGCTGTCTTTTGTCTGCTTGGTGAATGTGATGGAATTTACCTGTTTGCACGTTACATGGTCTACGCGTGTCACTGGCGCAAACACATTTCCGGTTTGTCCGCGGGCTCATTGTCTGCATTCCAAGCCTCCCGAGCTATTTTCCCGTATACGCGTAGTTTAGCTTTGCCGGAGGCCTATTGTAACTTCCGTGTGGTATACTTTGAGGTGCCAACGGTTCGTATCTTTATTTCTCATTTGATGCTCATCACTCATATTTGAGAGTCGATGCTTTATCACCTGGACACGCTAAAGCGCTGTCATAGTCCATTGGTGTGGCAGACTGTTCAACGTGCACGATGTCATTTATATTACTGCAGTATATACCAATTGTGGCAATCTGATAAATTCTTTAAGTCGCTTAACTTGTGCACCGTGTTCAGCTACATAAGGATAGGGTCCAGCCATTTGATCACACAATTTTTTCAGTCCGAAAAGTACATTCGTAGTTATCCCGCATGAATTTCAGGTGAATTAAGGATCTATCAGAACCTGTTCAAGTAGAGCGAAGTGTGAGGCATTCAGCTATTCTTCACCACTCCGGCAATAAGCGAAATCCCTGGACTGCGAGACTTGATTTCAAGTCACTGATGATTGCCTCCGGCGAGTGATTTAACTTCTTGAAGTGGGATCAAGAGAAGAATTGATTGACAACTCTCACCTACGTGAGACACCATCACTATCCACAGTCTACCGAAAACCGCATCAAATCCACTCTCGAGATTAATCCTCCGGAAACCGCACGATGAGACACAAAAACATTTGGGCCTTCAATGACAGGATAAGTTCCGGCAGGCAGCATTCTACTGAACTTTTAGCGTCAATCTGCTGGAGGACTCGTAGTGTGACTGACAAGGCTCGTGCTTACTTTCACTTTGCAAGGCCTTCAGCCTTAAAACTCTATTCTGTACCCGCCGCTCAGTTGAGTTGTCCTTCAACGTCCTGTGACTCCAATGACTGATGATGTCAGAGCGTCCAGCTGCCATATAAGCAACGGTGTCATAAATAAGACAAATGTGTCCGAGTTCATTTGCGGGAAAACTGGGTGTTCCTGTAGGAGTGAAAAGTGAAAACAACTGCCCCTGTGCTTGCAGCAGGTGACACCATTCGAAACGGAGCAACCTCGGCGACAGCTCACGGACTGGGTGCGTGCGTTTAAGCTTCATGCAGGATTCACAGGCTGATTAAGAATGTGTCTAAAAATTACTGTTGTCGATGTGAGCTCTTTGCGAAAGTCCACCAATTTTGCAGTCTGGATGAAAACTCGAATGGTCAAGCTAAGATTCCACGCAAAGGCTAGTCCGTCTTCGAAAAGGACAATACTATGAATAAGTGAGAAAACCTGGTAAGTGGCCTACAGCTAACTTCTGACAGTAGGAAGATAACAAGTATTTTGTTGGTAAACCAGATAGGGTTGTTGTAACTGGATGTGCGGCTCACGAATGTATCAATTAACAGAAACAAGTGACACAGCAACGGCTAACGATCCGTAAGCAACAGACAACAAAAGTACACGTGACTGACCGGAAGTTCACAGTACGGCGAAATACCTAATTCTGACATAGACAGGAAGAAGATTAACACAATCGGTGATATACTGCGTAGCTCAATCTAAGAGCTACATGTTTGCAGACTTGTTCGTACGTATACAGATTTTGGTCAACCAGAAAAGAAAGCCAAAGCCAAATCAACCCGGAGTAAAAACTATACAACTAGACACCAATATAAAGTGAAGGTGCAGACGAACTGCTAAAAATATTAGCGAAATATTGTGAACGCTGGTGGAAAGTGACGGGTCAGATAAGTAAGTAGTCTGCAAAAGTTACTTGAGGTATCAATGGTTTAGGTCTTTTTCATGACCAAGACAATGGTTTTCCGGGGATTGGGACTACCCGTCAAAAAAATTGTGGCATAAATACGAGAAGAAAGGAAAGAAACTGAAAGTACCGCTCAAAATGAGGGACGTTTGTTATTGTGCAGTGTAAGATGGTAAGATGGAGACAGATACCGGGATGGGATCCTTCAGAAACTTCAGGTGAATGGGAAGGGTGTGCAAGATGTGATTAAGCAACTCAAGCAGAGCGGTGATCCTGCAGCCGGACGAAATAGAAACGCAATGATTCAACGCGTTCCGGAACCCTTCGCGAGGAATGAACGCCGTCGAAAGCATGCGGCGTGAGATCGCCTTGGTTCACGAGTGCGGGTCTACAGAGATCGACAGAAATAGAATTGTGCTCGTCGTGCTTGCCGTTCACGATATATTTATCATCCTGAGGAAGTGCCTTGTGTGGGTAACCAAAAACTGGTTGCACTGGCGTTCCCGACGTATCATCAATTGCAGAGACGGAAGGACAGGCGCTCAAATCTGATAGCTTTTGTTAAGGACATTGATATTTATCTCAGTGTGAAAAGCACGTCAGCCATATGTTCCCGGACTCGCTCGAAATAGTCAGCAGGCAAGGTTGATATAGCTGCAGTGTGAACAAATCCACCAGGAAGGCGAACAGAAGTTCCACAGGCCAGTTCTACCGCAGTAACGACAGTGTATTCTCGACGGTGCAACGAAGACCAAGTAAAACTGAGGGAGGTTAGTCCCTTCAAGTCTCGACGGCCTTCTCGGATAACACTATCGCTTTATCTGGCGATGAAAGTGCTCTATTCAAACAAGGATTGTGGGCCATCCTATGCTTGTAAACGTACTTGAGAATTTACATTAATTCGCGAAAGAGACCAGATTGGGATTGGCTGCCACGATCCGCTGGTGTTGCCGGAGAGGCGCCGAAATTCGTCATCCAGTGCCTACAGACATGTTAGCTATTGTTTTGGCCGAGGAGTCCCGAAGAAGGGTGGTCATGGGTCAACGTGTGACTTTATCGGCCGCGATTAGAAGACACGTGAGACCATTTGGATGGAGCGAGGGGCCCACAACATTAAGGTGCACATTATTAAAGCGTGCGTCATGGGGTCATAAAGTGCTAGAAAGCGTGCCGGTGTGTTTGAGGACTTTGCCTTGCAGACAGGTCACGTAGTGGTGAGTCTACGAACGCAATCTCTTCTTGACTTATGGCCGTACCAAACGAGGGGCTATGGATTCGACGGTGACACCCCTACCTGTATGGGACAGTTAATGAAAGTTTTCAATCACTGAATGTCCGGTACATTTAAATGATTCAAGCCACCTGATCAATCCGACTGATTTCTTCATTTTAACCTATCAAATGTGCGGGACACAATTGAAGCGTGTCAAAAGTCGTGCGCTATCTGTTGTAAGGGTCATTGCAATCCGACTACACTCACCACCACTGTACGCCCAAAAACGGTCAGTCAAAACTCAGGACCTTCCATGGCCTTTTACACAAATCCACGATAAAATGATCGCATAAAGGTTACGCTTCTTCCGCAGAGCTCGTGCATTGGTTTAGTGAGGCGACTTACCATGAACTTTCTTCTCGCGTCCTCCGGCCTCCACAGAACACCTTCTTCAAGAAAAGTAGTTGAAAACTATCAAATTTGTTGGCAGTTGATTCAAACAAACGTGCCTCGAAATATTATCCTCCAACTTGTGGTCACTCAGGAGTGCGCAAATATCGCAAATGTTGTCGGGGCACTGTTCCCCCGTTGAAGGACAACTCAACTGAGCGGCGGGTACAGAATAGAGTTTTAAGGCTGAAGGCCTTGCAAAGTGAAAGTAAGCACGAGCCTTGTCAGTCACACTACGAGTCCTCCAGCAGATTGACGCTAAAAGTTCAGTAGAATGCTGCCTGCCGGAACTTATCCTGTCATTGAAGGCCCAAATGTTTTTGTGTCTCATCGTGCGGTTTCCGGAGGATTAATCTCGAGAGTGGATTTGATGCGGTTTTCGGTAGACTGTGGATAGTGATGGTGTCTCACGTAGGTGAGAGTTGTCAATCAATTCTTCTCTTGATCCCACTTCAAGAAGTTAAATCACTCGCCGGAGGCAATCATCAGTGACTTGAAATCAAGTCTCGCAGTCCAGGGATTTCGCTTATTGCCGGAGTGGTGAAGAATAGCTGAATGCCTCACACTTCGCTCTACTTGAACAGGTTCTGATAGATCCTTAATTCACCTGAAATTCATGCGGGATAACTACGAATGTACTTTTCGGACTGAAAAAATTGTGTGATCAAATGGCTGGACCCTATCCTTATGTAGCTGAACACGGTGCACAAGTTAAGCGACTTAAAGAATTTATCAGATTGCCACAATTGGTATATACTGCAGTAATATAAATGACATCGTGCACGTTGAACAGTCTGCCACACCAATGGACTATGACAGCGCTTTAGCGTGTCCAGGTGATAAAGCATCGACTCTCAAATATGAGTGATGAGCATCAAATGAGAAATAAAGATACGAACCGTTGGCACCTCAAAGTATACCACACGGAAGTTACAATAGGCCTCCGGCAAAGCTAAACTACGCGTATACGGGAAAATAGCTCGGGAGGCTTGGAATGCAGACAATGAGCCCGCGGACAAACCGGAAATGTGTTTGCGCCAGTGACACGCGTAGACCATGTAACGTGCAAACAGGTAAATTCCATCACATTCACCAAGCAGACAAAAGACAGCAGGGTTATATTCAACTTGCAAAGATACTCAACTCCTTGTCGTTCGTCCGTCAGTCCACAAAACGACCTTCCCAAAATTCCCTGAACGTTTGGACAGGAGCAATAATAATAACAATAACGTATATTTCTCAGAACATATGTGAGAAGCATGCTGGTTTATGCGAGATCATTGCGGATACTTAGAGGCCATATAAACAGTAGTGTAAACGTGACACATGCTACCAAGATCGGCGTGATCAAAAAAGGATTTTATTTTGCGGAGCCTTAACGCTCGCAGCAGGGAAATAGGTAGTTCGCCTACTTCGCAGGTTCAGTCCAAAAAACGTTATATTACAGTGGTTTAGCTTTTGCAATATTACGTTTTTATCGATTTTTTAAATAGTTCAAGATCATTCCAAGATGAAAGTTCTACCGTATCTTCAGAGTGGTCCTCCGTTACGTGATAAAGCTAGCATCGGAAGAATGATAAAAATAAGTCGACTTTGGCGAGGCAGGATATAAAAATTCAAAAACCAGCAAACGATCGGGTAGACTCCGGCGCAGGACTTCGTCGATCGCGGGAAACCGTGAACGGTTGAAAATCTCGCGAGCTACTCAGCCGAGGCGAGCTTTTGTGCATCTATCCATCGTGGAACAATTCCCCACGCAATGAATATTTATGCGATCAGGTGAGAAGACCCAATCTCACAAACTGAAGGAAGAAATGTGAGGTAGTAATATTTACTATGACGAGTTATATGTATGAAAAAATTTTCGACAGATTTCATGCGTCATTTCGCTGGAACTATTGGTAAGCGCCAGTTTTATATACCTTCCAAAAATCTGAATGATGCGTGCACATGAATAAACACATCAATGAAGTGTTGGTGAGTTGCAAACGGCTTGTTGAGCATGCAGGAGGCCAAGTGCCAAATGGTGGTGTGAGTAAATGATATAACGTACCGTTTCCAGCAGGTTGTTCTTAAGGGGTTAGGAGGAAACGCTACCGAACTGCAGCGTCGGAAATTTGAGCACTCTCCAAACAAGCAGTCCCGATAAAATCATTCTCTTACTCCAATGAAAACCGTCAACCTTCTTTTTCCATCAGTATGCTGAAAATGGTAGACTGCAAGGTAAACCTCTGCCAGTGCTCTAGTGAAATACGCTGGCGAGACATTGCGTGTTGAGACCGTTCAGAGAAGAATGCTAGAGGTTGCCAATGACTGTCTACAAAGTGTTTTAACCGAGCATCGGCGGCTGTATCAGATGTTTCGGCTACGATCGACAGTTGTTTAGGGTAGGGATGGACAAGCGAGGATATTTAGAAGGTAGTCCTTTTAAGCTCTTTGAAGACCTTTCGTGCGGCATCGGTGAAGGAAGTTCAGGACCATCTCTACGGAGTACGTCGGTCTTTAATCGTACGATATGCGCACATCGAGGGATTAACCGAAAGTAAGGGTCTACCATGTCACAAATTCGGCGAGGCTGCCGGAAGGAGGAGTGTTCGGGACAAATCTGACACAAAGTGTGACATTGGACAGCGGACACAGCGTTCGATGTGCGGATTAATTGTGAGTACTAATAAAAAGGTTCTTTAGGAAGCGCTTGAGCAGTCAGTCTTGTACAGATAACACTAATAACTGTGTCAATAATTCAATCGCCATCAATGTTCAAGCATGTAACGACAACTGTTGGGTTTCAGCGTCGCGTATCGATTAAAATGCTCGTTTGAACTGCTCAGGAAAATCAACACTGATGATGAATGACAGAACGAGAAAGGAGGTTCAGTGGAAATTGTGTCCAAGGTTGAAATCCAGTGTCAGCGAGCGCTGACGAAATGAATGAATGGTTTTCCCATCGGCGGCATGGTGGCAAGGCACACCTGCTTGAGTCGCCCGCGAACGGGTCGGTGGGGCTAGGGTTATCCACGTCTTTCAATTCACCATGAATCAGGTCTCTATCGAGAGGTCCCGGAAGATAGAAAGGCGGCTGGGGTTGGTACACCGGCAGCGCTACTCACCACCATACGTCAACGGTTTGGCTTCCTTAAAGCAGTCATAATTAGGGCGACGTGTTTAACACCTCGAGGTTTCGACATCGTACCTTTCGCGGTGATAGCGGAAACTCTCGGGAGGCCGTGAATTCCGCCAACAGAAGGAGCTACTGGAATAGCCACTCTGTGGGGATCAGTTCCCAAAGCGGCTAATCACTTAAATGTCTGAACCCTCGCAACAAGCAGTTAGATCTTCCCACACAGCCACGATCTTTGCAAGCTTGGTTGAGTGAGAACCGACTGGCTTTCCCGCGGTTAAGGTGTTGGAGATGGTACCTGTTCGTTACTTAGTGATGTTGCCCAGATAGCGCTGACATCGCTGGACTACTCAGTGAGGTTGAAAAGATAGAACTCATCAAAAATTTAGAATGAAGAGCAAATAACAAATGCCTTACTCGTTGTAGTCGCCGTAGGTGTGTCTGTGTTTATCCTCCTCCGCCTCCGCAAGTTAGCTGTTAACGCTGCCAGCCGTCCCTCATATACTTTGCGCTTCGTAGTGTTTGCTCTATCACATTGGTTACCAACATTTCTGTAGCGCTAATATCCGTGTCTAATTGATTGAAATGGTCTCCGNTATATCACAGATCGTCCATGACCCATCCCACCCTTTAATGGGAGCTGATATATCTTCGGGCCACAGCAGAAAATGTGAACTGAAAGTGGACCTACTTATGGCGGTTGGTCTCATGCGTGGCATGGACGTTCACCGCATCAAGTGAACGTTTAAACGGTCGTACTTGCTGCCTCCGGCAGAAACATATATGCGCGTATCTGTTATTGTCGTCATCGATGGCACGCGGTTTGCCGTTTTTCTCCATATGACCCAGAATTTTGGGCAGATTTTCTGCAAAATTAATGTACGCAAACCCTCTTATTTATTGTCGGAAGTTCTGACTGATGACAAATGTCGGAAATATACGTGGTCGTCATATGCCTACCATAAACATTTGCAGCATACTGCTTCAACTCAGTAGTTGCAGTGTTGTACACGAACAGATACCTGGAGTGGCTCACTTTACTTGGAGTGAGTCGACGACTTGTTGGATGCGCGTCGTACAGGGAGACAGCCACGTCGTGGTTGCGCTCCAATGTGTCGTTGACAACATGCGTCACAAGAACTGTGTGGCGGGCAGTATATGAAGTCAGCTCATTAAACACGTCGCAACCCGTGGCTTTTGCTCTTACACCGTTTGTATTTTATACGCCGGTAAGCCATCTACCACGTAACCTCGGCAGTAATCACACTCACACTATCAAACGTCCACTGACCGATTTTTGTTCGAACCAAGCACGTGCAAAACACTGTACTCCTTCATGGATTTACTCCAAAAACTTTTTAACTCCCCATCCCCGAATACATCTTTAAAGATCTGTAGATTATCCATCACCTGAAGTGAGATGTTGGATGGAATCGACTTCCTCCACAATAGCGCGACGGAGTATGTAGGAACTCACGCCTCAAAAAATGCGTGTGGTGCATCACTTATCAACAACGGACCGTTACCTTTCACTTAAAAGCTACTTCACAGGAAGGCGCAAGTACACTATCACAACACTAGCTATTGATATTTTCAATCTCAACGCTAAATGAATAACAAACAAATTAACGGTCGGTTAAAGCAAACGGTTCGAGGCTCGTGATGATTTCTGTCACGGGAATCAACGATTATCGATTCCTTGAGTGATACCACCGACTTATCGCCCGATGTTCACGGATATCTCACTTCAGCGATGTTTGACGGCAGATTTTACTGCTACAGATGATTCCCACCTCAAGCGCACGACATACTTCGAATTTCAAATACAGGATTTCATGGAGGCCCGCGCCTGTTGACGTCCTGGTGCTTCAGTGGTGTGATCCGGAAATTGACCAGACTGCGTTTTCTGTTGATGTGTTCAATGGTGGTCTAAGGGCAGGGACAGAAAAAAGGAGTATCATAACTTGGCTGCTCTAAACAGCAGAAACAAATCATATTTTGATCAGTACAAAGTAGGAAAAAGGTTGTTCCAACAATTGTCTAGCTATCCTTTGAATATATCTACGCTCGCGGCCTCAACGATCTTTGCCGGCAACTTGTACCACGAGTGGACTACCCGGTTAGTAAGAATGTTATATCGAACAACCAATCGTGTTTACATGATTGTTAACCTATTGTGGTGGATAATCATGCCGGAGGTGTGGGCATTCCAACACTCGGCCGAATACCTCGACGCGGAGGGTAAGCATGTCCAAAACCCCACGACGAGCGAATCGGGGACGGCGGGGGCGACCAGATGAAGCATCGCTCGACTGGATCGGACCAACGGGCGAGACGTGGCAGGGAAAATAGAAGGGACGACGAAACCGGAGGCGCGATTACTCCAACATTCGCAGGAATATCGCAAAGCGGTCGTGGACTACGCTCAGAGGCCAGTGGAGATAGATGGAGGAGAACACGAAAAACCGGACGAGTCATCGCTCAACGAAATCGGACCAACAGGCGAAGAATGGCAAACAGAAAACCCCCCATAGACGGCGCCGATCACGCACCTAAACCAGGCAGAAGTAAACACGATGCGTGAGCGGAAACCTGGGAGTGATGCGGTCCGGAATGATGACTAATAAACGCGAGCGCGCGTGTGGCATGAGGACTAGCGTATAAGACAATAAAGATTGTGCTTCATTGGACGATTCCTCGCTACACTATGGCCCGTTGTTTTTTCCTGATGCATATCGAACAAACCCACCTTAGTGCTCGTCCCTGTGTGGTGGGTAATTTCGTGCATCTCAATATGATCTCCACTTACTCGCCTGCGTTCGAGCGAAAATAAGTTCAACGAAGTTAGTCCGTCTCGGTAGCTTACACCCTTCATACCCCATACCATACGTTTGGCGAGCTTTTGTATTTTTTCGAGGGCGGCTATGTCCTTTTTGATATATGGTGCCCAAGCTTGGACACAATATTCTCAGTGAGGGCGAACTATAGCCGAGTACTATGGAATGAACACCGCTGGACAAGGATTAGCGATCGCTGATTTCAATCGATATAAAGCCCGCCGCGATTTTGTCGCGGATGTGGTACACTGAGAAGCTAGAGTAAAGGTACTAGTGACTTGGATACACAAGTCTCTTGTTTGCTGCTTAGTTGTTGGTTCTGCTGTTTGCCCATAGCATCCTTTAAATACTTGGGCGTTGACTGGGGAGCCTTGGTGAGGATATGACTTTTGAGAACGTTCAGCGGTAGATCTCACTTTAATATCCACTCGCAAATTTTCATAATGTTCCCCTGGTGAGCGGTCGAGTCCGACGAACTTCCCACCAGTTTTATATCGTCTGCATACAGAAAACATCGGCAGACTAAGTCGTAGGTCAGGTCGTTTATGAATACCAGGAAATCGTACGTTATATAAAAATTCGGTTATGTATGTATCGGTATATATTTTAATGGTCTATTTGTGCTTCATCCCATTTTAGATAATAAATTATTCACCGGGCTTCAAAGAGCTGGCCGAGGATCGTTAATGTTCGAGCTGCAAAACGTATGAAGTCTGTTTGAATAAACACGTGAAAGTTTGCGGCGTTGTGCTGTGTTTGCTCCGGGCGAAAGGTCAAGCGGTGGACTCCTAAAGTATGATAAAGTGAGTGTGAGTAATACTGATGTTATATGATATATGGCATGCCGGTGCATCAGACACAAGTGACGTAAGAGTAGAAGCCGTGGAGTAAGATGATTTCAATGAATTGCGTTCACATACCTTAATTAGCACGCTTCACGTTGCACGCGTTGCCAATCACGAGTTTAAGTCGTTTGGAGGAAAACCACCATATTTATTCACTTTCCTACCTTGCAGCATAATCACCATTTAACTGCCCTGTACGATACACAATCTACAAACCGTCTGCCCACTGCAGGTGAAACAAACGGCATTCGGTACCTGTTCAAATACAACATACAAACTGCTGAGTTGAAGCAGTGTGCTGAGAATATTTATGGTAAGCGCATAACTACCCTGGACACTCGTCGTCAACGAAAACCTCCTACAAGAAGTGAGTGGGTACAGTTATACTGATGTTGCAGAGAACCTGCATCATATACTAAACCACACAGAAACTAAAAATATACCGCATGTTATCAAAGACGAAAATACTAGGTACACCTACATACGCTTAGCATGAAATTAAGCGATTACAACTGTTCAGACACCTCTTTAATGTGGTCACCGCCGACGTCACGGATAAAACAGGCGGTGCCAAGTGGGTCTGTTGACAACCCACATTCCTGGTTGTGGCTGGAAATTGTTAGTATTTGATCACAGACAGAATGGGTCGTGAAAGATTCGCGGTGAATATGTTGAAGTAGCTGCTTGCGTGAGTGTTTGACGATAGTTTTGTGTTAATAAAACGTTTATAAAAACATTCTCCTCCCTGTTTTCTCCCTTCTCATTGGTTCGTCACCTTAAGTTGAAGTTCTTTATACTGATTGCAAGCCTTTCTTGCAGTCTGACACTGCCACTCAAGTTACGCGCGTGACAAACCATTTCTCCAGTGAGCGTTGATCTTGATGTTGCATTAAATATTGATACCGTTCGCTTGTAGAAACTTGTTTCCGCTTAGTTTTTCTTCCTTACTTTTCCCTGCCGAACAACTGTTTATATGTACCATAGTTTCATTTTCGCCCGGCCGCTTCGCCATTAGGTGACTGTTGCAGTTGATCATATTTACTTGAACCGTTAATCTCGGAACTTGTATAGCTCGTGGATTCATTATCGAGGTTTTTTCGTCTCCCACTATTCGATTCACCATATTGTTTGTGAACATCAGCACCTTATTAATATGAAACTCACTAATACAACCGTCTTCCCTTTTGGATCAGAATCGGTTGCTTGGCGGGCTCAGAATTTATAGACGCTCGTTGTTTACAGACGCGACTATGTTGTATCCAGCGTATCGATAGACTTTACGAGAAGACTAATCGTTGCTCGAACAGCCACTAGACGTCTGGGGCAAACAGTGTACATATATGCACATAGAGGAATAATTTTCTTTGCATCTTCCATTACAAGTATCCCATGGGGTAAACAGCATCACTTTCTGTGGGTACAGTTGTGATGGGCAAGGTGGCGGCCAAAGTGAGATAGACGCGAGCCGTCTTTGGGCGCGACATAATGTCATTCCCGCGTTCGAGGCTCCATAGGGAAGCCAACATGTCGATATAATTAACCTCACGGTTGTAACCGCCGTGAGGTTGTTAGTGGGGACTTGAAAGTGAAATGCATACTAGCTGGGCTAACATCGTCCGCAAAGCAAAACTATTTATTTCAATAAAGAGGGTTTTTCTCATTTTAGCTATTCCTCATGCAACTACTAATCGGACGGTATCACAAACTCACTTATTCGCTGTCAGTCAGCATGTAGATTTATACCTCGCCAATAATTCTGAGCCGCTTGTGGCTCAATCGCATCGGTAAAAGGAAAGTCTGCATGTAATCTTTGAGATAACGGTGGTTTTAAACTACCAAAATCATTGCGAATTTGGCACGTGTTTCGTTTTTCACAATTATTTGATCCTGCTGCCAAAACTTGCTCTCTGTTGATATTCCAAAAGAGTAAGAAGGAAGTTTGTGCAAGTTCAATATGGTAGCGGTTGACGGTAATGGGGGAACTATGACATTGTTAATTGACTAAATTAGTGGTCGGATATATAGGAATTTAATCTCATAGGAGTAAAGTTACATCCTTTCCTCAAACTCAGAGTCCACTCGGACAAGGGAACTGAGTAGTTTTGAAAGACAAAATCATTGTCGTGTAGCAAAGATTGAGGCGTTTATAAAGCTGCGCATGAAAAAAATGGGAGTAGGTGTTTTTTAACGTAGTATTTTTATGCTAGAATTATGCAGTCAATGTGAATTCTCTGGTTGTATTGGGCATGAACAGTCATTCATTGATTAAAAGTGCTCTGAATTTTCGCGGCGGATGTAAGCTGGAAGCAAAAGCGAATTTAATGTAAACGCCTGTCGAGCGTATTACGAAGGTCCCATCAACACTTTTGAAGACATCAGTGGGACTGTCGACCGGCATTCATAAGGGAGCTGTGTTATTTTGCCAGCTTATGGGAATTTCTAATTAATACGACATAATTAGATAATCGGAGTTAGAACTGTTCAAGTTCTGCCGAATCGTTTGCATCACCACTTGCTCAACTGTTCAATCTCACATTAGAATCGGGGACTAGTTTTGTCAGCAAAAGTTTCGAACGAATATTACGAGAGAGAATCTGTACGTTTCTCTGTGAACATAAAGTTTTCAGAGCTCTTCAACATGGCTTCCTAAGTGGGAGATCTTGTCTTACCAATTTACTAACCTTTTCAGGCACTGTCACGGAGAAACTGGATAAGGAGGTGTGGTCGAAGATTGCTATCTGGATCTTTAGAAAGCCTTCGATTCCGTCAACCACAGGCTTCAATGCTGGAAACTCAGACAAGCCTGAATCTCTGCTATAATCTGCGGATGGGTACAGGTGTTTCTACTTGGTAGGTCGTGTAAAGTGAGAGTAGGAGGTTTGCCATGGGAAAAAGGATCTCTGTTAACTGGGGTTGTCAGGGATCAGTCCTCGCCCCCTGATTTTCCTGGTATTCATAAACGACCTGACCTACGACTTAGTCTGCCGATGTTTTCTGTATGCAGACGATATAAAACTGGTGGGAAGTTCGTCGGACTCGACCGCTCACCAGGGGAACATTATGAAAATTTGCGAGTGGATATTAAAGTGAGATCTACCGCTGAACGTTCTCAAAAGTCATATCCTCACCAAGGCTCCCCAGTCAACGCCCAAGTATTTAAAGGATGCTATGGGCAAACAGCAGAACCAACAACTAAGCAGCAAACAAGAGACTTGTGTATCCAAGTCACTAGTACCTTTACTCTAGCTTCTCAGTGTACCACATCCGCGACAAAATCGCGGCGGGCTTTATATCGATTGAAATCAGCGATCGCTAATCCTTGTCCAGCGGTGTTCATTCCATAGTACTCGGCTATAGTTCGCCCTCACTGAGAATATTGTGTCCAAGCTTGGGCACCATATATCAAAAAGGACATAGCCGCCCTCGAAAAAATACAAAAGCTCGCCAAACGTATGGTATGGGGTATGAAGGGTGTAAGCTACCGAGACGGACTAACTTCGTTGAACTTATTTTCGCTCGAACGCAGGCGAGTAAGTGGAGATCATATTGAGATGCACGAAATTACCCACCACACAGGGACGAGCACTAAGGTGGGTTTGTTCGATATGCATCAGGAAAAAACAACGGGCCATAGTGTAGCGAGGAATCGTCCAATGAAGCACAATCTTTATTGTCTTATACGCTAGTCCTCATGCCACACGCGCGCTCGCGTTTATTAGTCATCATTCCGGACCGCATCACTCCCAGGTTTCCGCTCACGCATCGTGTTTACTTCTGCCTGGTTTAGGTGCGTGATCGGCGCCGTCTATGGGGGGTTTTCTGTTTGCCATTCTTCGCCTGTTGGTCCGATTTCGTTGAGCGATGACTCGTCCGGTTTATCGTGTTCTCCTCCATCTATCTCCACTGGCCTCTGAGCGTAGTCCACGACCGCTTTGCGATATTCCTGCGAATGTTGGAGTAATCGCGCCTCCGGTTTCGTCGTCCCTTCTATTTTCCCTGCCACGTCTCGCCCGTTGGTCCGATCCAGTCGAGCGATGCTTCATCTGGTCGCCCCCGCCGTCCCCGATTCGCTCGTCGTGGGGTTTTGGACATGCTTACCCTCCGCGTCGAGGTATTCGGCCGAGTGTTGGAATGCCCACACCTCCGGCATGATTATCCACCACAATAGGTTAACAATCATGTAAACACGATTGGTTGTTCGATATAACATTCTTACTAACCGGGTAGTCCACTCGTGGTACAAGTTGCCGGCAAAGATCGTTGAGGCCGCGAGCGTAGATATATTCAAAGGATAGCTAGACAATTGTTGGAACAACCTTTTTCCTACTTTGTACTGATCAAAATATGATTTGTTTCTGCTGTTTAGAGCAGCCAAGTTATGATACTCCTTTTTTCTGTCCCTGCCCTTAGACCACCATTGAACACATCAACAGAAAACGCAGTCTGGTCAATTTCCGGATCACACCACTGAAGCACCAGGACGTCAACAGGCGCGGGCCTCCATGAAATCCTGTATTTGAAATTCGAAGTATGTCGTGCGCTTGAGGTGGGAATCATCTGTAGCAGTAAAATCTGCCGTCAAACATCGCTGAAGTGAGATATCCGTGAACATCGGGCGATAAGTCGGTGGTATCACTCAAGGAATCGATAATCGTTGATTCCCGTGACAGAAATCATCACGAGCCTCGAACCGTTTGCTTTAACCGACCGTTAATTTGTTTGTTATTCATTTAGCGTTGAGATTGAAAATATCAATAGCTAGTGTTGTGATAGTGTACTTGCGCCTTCCTGTGAAGTAGCTTTTAAGTGAAAGGTAACGGTCCGTTGTTGATAAGTGATGCACCACACGCATTTTTTGAGGCGTGAGTTCCTACATACTCCGTCGCGCTATTGTGGAGGAAGTCGATTCCATCCAACATCTCACTTCAGGTGATGGATAATCTACAGATCTTTAAAGATGTATTCGGGGATGGGGAGTTAAAAAGTTTTTGGAGTAAATCCATGAAGGAGTACAGTGTTTTGCACGTGCTTGGTTCGAACAAAAATCGGTCAGTGGACGTTTGATAGTGTGAGTGTGATTACTGCCGAGGTTACGTGGTAGATGGCTTACCGGCGTATAAAATACAAACGGTGTAAGAGCAAAAGCCACGGGTTGCGACGTGTTTAATGAGCTGACTTCATATACTGCCCGCCACACAGTTCTTGTGACGCATGTTGTCAACGACACATTGGAGCGCAACCACGACGTGGCTGTCTCCCTGTACGACGCGCATCCAACAAGTCGTCGACTCACTCCAAGTAAAGTGAGCCACTCCAGGTATCTGTTCGTGTACAACACTGCAACTACTGAGTTGAAGCAGTATGCTGCAAATGTTTATGGTAGGCATATGACGACCACGTATATTTCCGACATTTGTCATCAGTCAGAACTTCCGACAATAAATAAGAGGGTTTGCGTACATTAATTTTGCAGAAAATCTGCCCAAAATTCTGGGTCATATGGAGAAAAACGGCAAACCGCGTGCCATCGATGACGACAATAACAGATACGCGCATATATGTTTCTGCCGGAGGCAGCAAGTACGACCGTTTAAACGTTCACTTGATGCGGTGAACGTCCATGCCACGCATGAGACCAACCGCCATAAGTAGGTCCACTTTCAGTTCACATTTTCTGCTGTGGCCCGAAGATATATCAGCTCCCATTAAAGGGTGGGATGGGTCATGGACGATCTGTGATATATGTCTATACTCGGATTGTTACATCTGTTTGGACTCTCACTCCACTCTCCTTCTACCTCCCCCTTTTTGTGGGTAGTATGTTTGATGGTATAATTATGTCCGCATGAAGATCGCTTGGCCGCCATCTTGAATTGGGAAACTTTCTGTTTGTGCTCGACCACTGACGGTCCAAAAATCTCTCGGGACGTACCATTTCGAACGTATGTATGGATTCATGTATCTATTCATGTGTATTTGCTAATATCTCTGTATTTTTTATTATAGAAACATTACCGAGCTGATTGCGGTCGTTATCTGTTTGATTTGACCTCCAGGTGTTAAGTTCTAGTGATACCCGGCTGACCTCTGAAGTAAAACGCAGAGCAGACTATACATGGATGAAAAAATACGTTTCTCTGCGTGGTTTGTTCGAAACCTTTCGTGAGATGATGGGCAAAACATATGTGTGAAAGCATTGTTGACGGGTAGAACTGTGGCTCAAATACGAGCAGCACGAATTTCGTTTGGGTGCGACATAGTGACGTGCCACCTCTGTGTTCTATTTCCCATCAGGAAACATATCAGTAGGTGAGATCATACTTATATCACCATTCAGACAGATTCACAATATTGCAACGCAATGCTGGCACAATTCTCGGTAAAAAGCAATGGTGGCACATGTGTATGCAATTCCTACAGGTACACTTCACTACCATGCATTCATGTCCTGTTAGTCTTCAAAAAGTACTTCTATCTATACAGCAGGTTGTTGCTAACCAACTTCGTATTTTTTCCAGGCCTTTCCTCAATCCGTAGACGTTGGCATGCTGAATATAACTTGCCTAGAAGTAGCATGTTTTGTTGGAAGGTCAGTGCCGCCGGTAGTAATACGTTCCAACCGGATTAAAAAATACCGCATCAGGAGTCGGCCAAGCTGCAGGACGTGAATCCCAGGACAAGAAGCAGCATTCTCAATGTAGGAATATTAGAGATTGTGAAGTACGTTCAATCAGTGCATTCTGAAGCTCCCTTTTCGTTTTAACTACATTTCGTGAAGTTGTTGTCATAGGGTGCAGGCAGCTTTATGGAATGCATATGAGTTTAAACCTACTGGTGGGTTCTTGCAACGTAGCAGACTTCTCAAATTCTCCGCTACCATATTGCCAAACCAGTTAATATCCGATTACAGTGGGCAGGAAATTGGACAGACGGTTCACGCCAACTCAGGCTTTCATTATAGCTGCGAATCGCTAGCAACAATCGCAACCACCTACCCACGATGGGTCTAAATATCTGTCGTGTCCGGTACCATCTGGTGGCTATCATACAACTTCGTGTTTGTGTCAGCTGTCAGCACCTGCTTGGAAGAATATCGAATGTACAAGCCAACAAAAAGTGATTTACAGCTTATATTATGCACATTCATTATTTGTTCGCCGGTGACGCCCCCTATCAATTTCTACATCTGTAAATTTCAGCTGTCTCGTCAACCTGTTTCGCTATCGAATTGCCGCGATTTCTCAGTGTCCCCGATAACAATCTTTCACGCACTGAAACCAAATTATTTCCTACAGGAAAATAGGCATATTTTGTGCTTTCTGTAGTATCCCGACAGCCACAATCCAAACGACATTACTAACCCACACAATAAAGGTATGCGGACGTTAACATTCACTACCTGCGGATAATTTTCAGCTACGTTCAAATGTTGGCAGTGACGTGTGACAAGAGCGGCCTCAAAGAGCTCCCACCTTTTGATCACCTCATTGTTTAAACTTCGTAATCCTAGATGCTTTATCGGATTCCCATAATTTACAAGTGAATCCAAGTAGCGCCCCATGCTTAAGCACTTAAAAATGATCTATTCATACATCGTACTTGACGAAAGAGGTCGAAAGGAATCCTAAGCTTGAACGCACAACTTCACGAACGAAGTCGCCAAAAATAAATACGTGTATATTTTCGCACTAATAATTTATTTGAGTCCTGTTCAGATGAGTTTCTGACGTGCTTTCGGGTGACTGGAGCCATTCATCAGATGAGACCTCCATCATCTTGCTCATCACGTCTGATATCTGCAAGATATCTGTGCGCACAACTGTGAGTGAACCCACTTTGCTCGATGACATTAAGAGATGAATCCCTTCAGGTGATGCTGACTCGCGCATTCTTCGGCTGGTGCGCAAGGGATGCACTGTTAACAAAGAGTTCTGAGTCACCATCATTGAGAGGTGATGAGCAGTACCTCTCCATCATGCTTACTTGGAGACCCAAAACAGTAGACGAAGTGGACGGAGTTGATGGACAAATAAAAAAGCACACCTACCTGGTGACTGAAGCTGAAGCTGTTTGCTACAGAGTGGATAGTCAGATTTGTCAGCGGTGTGAATCCATTCGGAGTGAAGTATCAGCTGGTCGACAGCAACGGCAACTGTCCACCTGTGCAGGTTCGCCGCAGTGTTCACAAGGTGATCCTGCGTGCGTCTATTTTACCCTCCCTGGCTGCTTATTGCTTGTGATTAGGTTTCCAAAAGTCGGACAAAGATGGGATAGTCTTCAAATGTTCATCCGTTTTGTCGGCGAGGGCGTTTATGTCATTCGAAATGATGCCCGCCGTGTGACAGCTATAGTCATCTCGTTTTGCCATCAAACGATACACCAATTTATACCAACCGTTGACGTATGCCGCAACGAGAGGCTGTGGCCACGGGCTCACCAACGTTCAAACTGGCAACCAACGATCACGGATGACGACACGGCCTATATCAACGTGCGTTAACACTGTAAAAATCCTTGCTCTAGAGGTGTAAGTTCTCGCGAAACAATGAGGGAATGCGAATGCAAGGGAGACACACGGAACGGTAAAAATGACCCTGGCACACGCCTTGCATGCTACGCACAATGAAAGCGTTGTCATCATGTTGCACGCGCAGATGCAACATCCGAGGTGATCATTACAATACCGCCGGCGTCGGGTTCGCCCGCTCACATGCTTTTGAACAAGATGACTGGCGAATATGGTCATGCGTACAAGTCCGGACCAACAACCGCACGACGATCGTATCAGCAAGTTGCTTACATTTTTAATTATCGCATCAATCAGACATTTTAAGTCCGCAGCCTCCTGGGTGCGCTGGCCCCTATCCTTTTGTTGGTGCTCTTCAGCGGACTACCCGGGCAGCTGTGGAAGCCAACAACATCGTCTAATGCATGAATGGCTCACTACTGGCCTGACGTAAAGCCAAATGCACAAAAGATAATTCGTAAATCTCCTTCCGATCCGACTGCTGATGCCCGAGCCATGTTTCAACCTACATCATACAGTGTACATCAGCACAGCCTATTCTTGCACATTATCTATTGCTGCCACTCGGTTAACCAGTCAGTGACAGCGAAGAAAATTTGTCTGCTAATGAGCATTGCAAAGAGAATTCCACCCACCTGTTTTAGACAGCGTCCCGAATGTGGAAATGCTACAACTATGTCGCGACCGTAAACGACAGGGGCTACCGTCACTTACGCAGCCGTTTTCTCAATTACAAATATCTTTGCCGCCGTGCATGCCACATCATTTCCCGAAAATTTTTTAACAACCTAGTTGCGCGCCGTAGTTCTCACGAATTACGTGCCCGCACACTACGGGTCGGCCACGTCCCGTGTCACCTGTAGCTAAAAATTGATGGAACTTCAAGCTTGAGACATTTCAGGGCATGTTTCATGACATACGTGCGCCCGTTTGTTACGCGTACAACATCCACATTCACCACACGCCGAAAGCTACGCAAAATGGATATGCGCGTATATCTTGTTGAATATCTTTTGTATCTGTTGTATATCTGTTGTCGGTGAAAAGAATCTTACTCAAAGCCATCAAAATGGAAGAACAAGAGTGCTACTGTTTAAGACTTCAGAAGAAAGTACAGCAGAAGTACTGTCCATTGTTGCTACAGTTCACAAGTGAACATGTAGCGAGCGAATTTGACAGAAGACAAAAGGAAATCAGACGTGGCACAAATTTTAAGTCCATAAAATTGTTTGGTGACAAGACGCTACTCCAAAGGGAATTATTGCGAGCCAATGTTTCCCGAGAAAAGAACACAGTCAACAATATCATTGGTCTGACTGTAGGTCTTGACTACTCCGCGAACGCGCAAGTTACAACTGGGAACGCCGTTGCGTCGCCGGTCCAGGCGAACACTGGAAAACAAAACACACACCTAGCTTGGTAACGCCAGATGTGTTCAAGTTTCCGCAACGAAACTGACGGCCATTGCTAAAACCACATCCCCTAGTGCTCAAAGTCTCCCTCTGTCAACCGATGCCTCGACTAGAAAAAGTCCCAGACCTAGGGCACCCATAGTTACTCAGAAAACTGGAAGAAGTAGCTCGAATTCCACTGATGATGACACGGCTGCGCGAGCAGGGCCATTCACTCCTTATCGGAGGAATTTCTCTTCGGTATATGGGCATTTAGAAATACCAACGGCAAATCCAAAACACCTGGACAATGCTCCAAATCCAGAGTAAAACCTGTAAGGTGTTTACCAGATAACACTATTTCGGATTTGCGACATAATAGTAAACCAAAAGAACTTTACAAGCGTCATGAATCTAGTTTTATAAACCACGCTCTTAGAAACAACAGTTTTCATGTAAAACTGCACAGTTTGTCTCCCACTGCTTCCAGATCAACCTACTTCTATACTAAGGGTCACGGTTGCCATCCGTTATTCAGTTGCTCCGTAGTAACTCATCCTCCTTCCCAAAATGTACGTGTTGCTTGGAACCAAATTCCCATTTTGTATAACCCAGCAAGTATGTAATCACCTGGCTGTGTCAACAACACAAATGCATGCTAAACCAGCCCTTTTTTAGTGCACACACCCCAGATATTCCAGCAACCGCCACCTGGCCCCCCTTTCCAAGTCACAATCTGCCATTCCCCAAAATGGCACCCTTCCAGCATTTCCTATCATGGGGCCAAACTTTTACGACAACCACTCGAATATGAGCGAAAACTCGGCATATTCTTTAGATCAGGTCTTTCCATCTGGTATTTCGAAACCCACTGCCCCATCTGTCATGAAATTCTTTAGCAGTTAATCTGCTGTATCTGTTAAAAAGAATTTCGTAAGTTTATTACTAATGAACTCAAGATCTTTGGTTAGTAGGATGCACATTTTCAAACCCTTTGTCTTTTTATTCAATCCCCATATCATTCTCGCAACTGAGACATGGTGCTCTTCTGACACCCCAGGCAGCCAGATGAGCATCGTAGGATATCACATGTTCCGTAGGGATCGTCTAACAGAACGAGGAGACGGATGCATCATTTACCTAAAAGAGCAATTTTCCTCAGTCACACTTGATGACACACACTTGTGAACACAAAATAGTAGACGGTGATTTTAACATGCCAATTATCTCCTGGACCTCAATCTTTGCTCCAGCAAAACAGGCCGAATTCCTTTCATGCCTTCAGCTGAATGGTTGGAACCAGCATGTCCTGACGCCTACCAGAAAGAAGCATATTTTGGATCTTATATTTTCCATTGGTATTTCGTCTGTAGAGATTTCCGTTCTACAACAATTCCCGGGAAGCGACCATAATGTCGTCAGATGTCCGTTTGATTTCAGTAGGGCTGCCAAACCGACAGTTGTATTCGACCTTCCCATCAAATCCATTGATTGGAATACCTTCTCTCTACTAAGGTCCTTAAATTGGAATACCTTCTTTCGCGCATCGGACTCAAGCATAGCTGCCGGAGAAGTTATCAGACATCTGAAGTTTTGTGTCGACGTTTTGGCCCCCATTAAATCAAAACGTGTCGGCTCGTATGCACAAGGTAAAATTCTTACTGCAAAAGAGACTGACATACTTCAAATGATTAAATTGAGGTACGGAAGAACACTAGACTTTCCCTGGTGATGCATATGAGCAAAACGTTTGAACACATAGAATGTCAGCCGCAACTCCTTCGTATAGACGAGATAAAACTCGCGCTCCGTAGTGAGCAGAGATGCATGAAACTAGTGCAACAAATGATACGGAGAAATTCTGAGGGACCCTGCTATAAGAATTATTACGCTCAAAGACAAAACGGTTGTCGATGACCCTGTAGCGATGTGCGAAATCTTTAACTCACACTTCGCTGCCTCGTTTAGCATAGAAAGCACCCCATTACCTGCTATTATCCCATCGAAAACGGATAAAGTTTTGAGTAATATTCTAAGTGATGTTCAAAGTGTTCGTTCACAGTTAGCTAGCATTAGCCCTCAGTCCACCATGGACCAGATGTTATCCCACCAATGGTCGTTTAGAAGGCAGGTGAGGGTATACCCATCATCTTGCACAACTTGTTCAGCCTGTAACTTTTATCCAGCACATTCCCTCCTCAGTGGAAAACCTCAAGCATTGTGCCTCGTCATGAGAGTGGTCCAAGGCAGGACGTTAGTTAATATCGTCCCATCAACCACACGTCAACCTGCTCGAGAATTTTTAGAGGGATAATAAAGGCGCACATAGTCGAGTTCTTAAGGCCACAAAACCTTATAAACCTTCCGCAGCACGGTTTCCTTAGTAAACGCTCTTGTGTGACATGTCAGCTGAAGTTCTTAAACCATCTATCGACGTCCGTTGACGTAGGAAATGCGGTAGTTATCATAATCTTGGACATGCAAAAGGCTTTTGAGCGTGTGCCCCATAAGCGCCTCTTGATCAAAATAGCGTCGTTTGGCCTACAAGACCGCTTGTATAGCTGGCTGTCGTCATACCTTGAGGGTCGCACTCCGACAGTCAAAATAGGGGAGCACTACTCAACACCAAAACCAGTGACTAGTGAGGTGGTCCAAGGAAGCGTTCTGGGTCCGTTGCTCTTCTCAGTGTACATAAATAACTTGTGCGGCCTTATTATACACGGCAAGCCCTTTCTGTACGTTGATGATATCAAAATTGTTCACACATTCCGCCAGGGCAGTAACATCAATTTCTGTCTACGAAATATACGACAGAACCTAGCTTCATTGCAGTTGCGGTGTGAAACGTGGCTGATGTCGTTTTCAGCGAAGAAATCGAACATCATCACTAACGGTTATGAACTACCCCATGGCTCCATCTCACTAGATGGTTGCAATACTGATACAGTCACTTCGGTCAGAGATCTAGTAACACGGTATTCAAACTCCTCCAATTTCTATGAACAAGTGTGCTTCCAGGTAGCAAAAATTAGAAGAAAAATAGGCTATATCAAAGAGACGTTCAGTCAGCCAGTTGCAAAGCTGACGCTCCACAAAATGTGTGCTCGGCCTTAACTCGAGTATTGAACTTTCATTTACTGTCATCTACGCAATTCTGATAGTCTCGTGTCAAAAAGCCTTCAAAAGCTTAATGGGATATTCTTCTTTGCTGACATACAAGCAGCGCTGTGAAAAACTTGGTATTCATCCACTTCGGTTGCGTAGACCAAAGTTGAACCTTACGCTGCTGTATAAACTCATACATTCGGATGAGATTACCACAGCGTTTATCGTCCACTTACAACACAGCACTCCATACAGTCTAAGAGATAAGGGTTCCACCTTGCCAACCCTGATATCCCGGAAAAATATACGCGCAAGCTTCTTCTTTATAAAGTATTCTTACATTTGGAACAAACTTTCAAATAAAGTCAGATCCAGCAACAACATTCAGCGTTTTGAAGAGGGTTTGGACAGCTCTCTTATGTTAACAAACTCAATGTCTATCTTCAAACTCTGTGTAACACCTGATGAGCTTTTGAGTGTTGTCCGAGAAACATTTAGCCGTCAAATGCGTATTACGTAGATAACCACCTCGCTGTCTAACGCCCCTCGAAAACAGCCTCCTTGAAACAGTTTGTTATATGGTTTACTCACGAGATCATTCAACACTTGGCCCATTGCCCGCCCACTGAAATGGTTGCAACCCAACATTATTTTAATAACGCGTTTAATCATGTAAATGCATTATCCAAATTGTACTTAATAATAAATCCAGCAGAACGACGTCACGTGAGCTTTGGTTATCACACGCACATTTCATGCGGCCCTCGAAACCATCGACCAAATTCTCCGTTAGCCCGAACAAATCTCGAGTGCCCAGTAAAATGCCACAACAACCAGTAGATAGGGTTATATATTTCAATAATAGTAGAAATAATAATAATTTCGTATTAGTTCTTTATCGAAAAAAATTCCGCGTACAAATTTTCTGTCATAGTGAATGTTATAATCCCACAGGTTCTCATCTAACGTGTGAAATAACATTCTCCTATCCGATCCACATATTACCCATTAAGCGAAGAAATTTTTCTGCGACGGATGGACGCACGGAACTTTGTCTTTGCTGAACGGTTCGCGAGAGGTTCAAATTTCTGACGTTTTCGAGCAATCGACGAAATCCTGCATTGGAATCTACCCAATCGTTTGCTGGATTTCGGGATTTTCCGCTCTGCCCAGCCAAAGCCGACCTATCTTGACTTCTTCCGGACGCCAATTATATCGCCTAATGGCGAAACACTCCAAAGATGCTTCTAGGTCTTCTTCCAGGAGTGACCTGGAACTATTTGAAAAATTGCCTATCCCATAACTTTGTAAAACGTAAATTAGTGTAACATCCAATTTTTTGGGACTAAATCTGTGAAGCAAGGGAACTATCTCCTGCTCTGTTGCGTGCGTCAAAGTTTCATGAACCACGGTCATTTGCGTTTTGGAAACGTACATCTTGTCGGTAGGCTTTACGTTTGTGTTCCTGTTTTATTCGTCGTTTTTGTATGGTTTGTGAATATATCTGCAGTGATCGCGCGCAACCCAGCGTGCTTCTCACATATGCGTTGAGAAATATATAATATTGTCATTCTCATGCTGCATAGTATGCAAGACGCCTTCAAACTTAATCCCGGGAAGCACTCTCGAAGGATTCTGTGGAACCGAGCACCAAATATTACACCAGAAACTCACTTGATGCTGCCGACTTCAGTTCACGTCCAGTGGTACTAATATCAACGGTTGCGATAGATTTGCCACAAACATTTGCCACGTACTGCTTAATATTGGCGGTCGGCATATCATACTCGGATAGGATACTGCAGTCGTTCACTTCACTGACGGCGAGTCTGAATTGTAGGACTGAGCTAGTCCAACAGGCGTTTAAGGGGTGGTTGCGGTCTAGCTTGAAAAAGCTCAGATAGAGACAGGCATTTCTTGTGACCGAATGGAATCGTGGTTTGTAACGAGCGTCACGAGGACCAAGTCAATAAAACTGACAAGACAACCAACTGAACATGTAACACACCACTGCAAACAATCTTGCCCCTCTTGTAATTTATACAGCGGTTATACATGTAGACAGCTCTCGAAACTTCAGGTCCCCTTATTTGTTTTTGATCTCCGGCTGGCTCTACGAACGTAAATAAAACCGATACTGTATCAACCCTACTTGTTTATTGCTAACTGTGTCAAAGTTACAGTTAACATTCGTATTCTTTCTCCTCCCCAAATTTTTTATATGCCTAAATGTTTGATTGAACCAGTATGGTTACCGGTATGTTACCTGGTCACTTGAATATTGAAAATCTTGAGGAGTATTGTTTCAGAAGCAATTGAGCCATCTGCCTCTTCACAAACTACAGTTTTCCTTTATTATTTTGCCCATTTTATTACTCTATTTCCATAATTGGTGTCTTGTACAATTAACAATTATGTGAATAGTATGGGATTCGTTAAAATGTGTGTACTGATCACGCTTATCTCAGCGTGTTTCTCACAAATGGGTTGAGAAATATACCGTTACTATCAATATTATTACTTGACGTTTTGTTGTACTAACGTTTCATCTCGTTCTTCGCGCGCTCGCGTCCGTTTCACGTGTCGGCAATATATTTCTTGTCTACTCGTTGCGTTGTTCGTGGCTGGACGGCCGTAGTCCGTTCAAACTCCACAAACTGGTGAGGCCGTTTAAGATATATATTAGTGTATACCTGAGTTCAGTTTTTCTCCCCTCATTGCCTTTCGGTTGCGTACATTGTGTATATAGTGCATATATATACACACATTCATATATCCGTTTTCATTCGCTCGGTCGCTATGAGAACTAAAGAGGTCAAGTCCGAATTTTCGTCTTCCGTATCGTTGATCACGCCAGCTGTTCCCGCTTTTGGGGATCTCGATCTACAGCCGTGGTTCGCTGTGCTGAAAGTAGAGTTCAGCAGCCGGCGCATAATAAGACTCGGACAAGTTCTCACAGGTTATACCGCGTCTCCCCCGTGATGTGCTAAACCTGATTAATGATATATTACTAGGGTCGACAACCGATCGTCATGAATCCGCTAAGCAAACGACTCCTAAGAAAACAGCCATCCGGTGAAATGCTTTTGGAGCAACTGTCCAACGGCTACAATTGAGGGACAGCAAGCCGTCGGTCCTTCTTTGGGAGATGCGACATGTAGCAGGCAAATCACAGTTGCCTGAGTCGTTTTGCAAGAGTTGTGGAAATAAAGATTGCCCGAGTGCACACAGAAGCTACTTTCCGTGTTACCCTTACGTTCTTTAAGTTACCTGGCGATTTCGACTAAAGCAATACATGAACGTTTCCGAGTGACAGAGCAGCCAGCAGTAGTTGGGCAGATAGTTAAATCCAACTGTCCGGTGGATGATTTGTTGGCCACGAAGGACGCCGAAGTAACAAACCTGCGGAAGGCATGGAATGTCGTAAACGCTACCCATTATAAACGAACGCCGAGATAGCTCAGTTGTGACGCAAACTGGCTGATCTCCGCGCCAGCACTCGAAGTAATAGGTCACCGTCTAGAATTCCTCCAACGCGCTCCCGATCACCGCCCTGACTAAAAACTGGCAGTGTTTGTCGGTATCATGAGACGTATGGTGAAAACGCTAGACGATACCGAATGCCATGTAGCCGTTGTGCGAACGAACGATTAACGTTGACAAACGGAAATTGTGCATATGCTTCAACTTGGCGTCATCCGTCCGTCCAATAGTCCGTAGGCTTCGCCATTGCACATCGTGCCCAAAAAGACTTACAACGACTGGCGCCCATGTGGCGACTATCGAGCGTTGAACAACGCAACCACACCCAATAGGCATCCAATTCATCCAGGACTCGACAGCAAACCTATCGGGGAAACAGACATTCACAAAAATCGACCAGATGTGCGCCTACAACCAGATTCCCGTAGCCCACAAAGACGTCCCAAGGATAGCAGTAATAAAACCGTTCGAAATTTTCGAATTACTACGCATGCCGCTTGATCTGGGGAACGCCGCTTAGATTTTCCAACATTCTAATCACGAAGTGTTTTGTGGAATGGACGGTGTTATCTGTACTTAAGTGAAATCTTACCGGCTAGCTCATCGCAGCAGGATCAGTATGTATGTACGATTGCCCACGAAGAGGTTGAGTAACGCGTAAAGATAACCCAATGATCCCATATATTCAAAACAAGATTGGATCGTAATGCCACGGTACTATTGAATGAATTATCAAAGTGAATATTCAGACAACCTCAACAGATTCGATCGACAGATCGTTTCCGGGGAATGGGTTACATTTTGCTGCTGAACGGGCTAAATATGAACTATAATCACATAATAAGGCATTCATACACAAAAGAGCTATTCCGAGCAGTCAACAGGTTCAAAACAGTGAGGATGAGCCGATCCCCAAAAAGGGGGTGCACGCACCACCCAAGTAAAGTACGATGACCGACAACTGGTTATTCGCACAACCATCAAATTCACGTGGCAGAACACAATCGTCTAGGTCAAGGTCCCATTAACTTCCAGAAACAGGGAAGGTTGAATGCAGAGGTAAAATATTTATGGGAATTGGATTGGGTCGTATTTTCACATGATTTTAGTCCAAATATTGGATACAGTTTACGTTTGCGATGATTATTCACTCGTCTTCCATATCACGGGTTGATCATACACCTTGCTAATTTCTTTTGTTGGGCGCCTTGCTTAGCTTTTCGAGGTCACCGAATATCCGCAAGCAAGATCAAATCTCTCCCCGACAAATTACAGTCAATAGTGGAATAACCGGAGCCCATATCTTTCAGACAACTTCGCCGTTCCGATGGTGCAGTGAATTTTTCTGCCGTTTCGTCTCTAACTGTGCCCGTCTAATGCAACCGCTCACCGACCTACTCAGAGGTTAGGCACGCCCATTCTTATTTCCATCGGCCGCAAAAATGGCCTTCATCAATTTAAAAAAGGCTATCGCCAATATAGCATCGCTGTCGCATCATCCTCCGTCTGCTCCCTTGGCACTAAGCGTGGTTGCATCAGACGTGGCTGTAGGGGAGGTTCTGTAGCAGCAACTCGGTGTCAACTGGTGCCCGCTAGCCTTTTTTTAAACGGTTATAACCAACTAAGTCGCGGTATAGTGCCTTCGGGAAGGAGCTGTTGGCGGTATATATGGTCATCCGCCATTTTCGACATGTCCTTGAAGGCAGGGCTTTATCGTCTTCACTACCCACAAGCCGGTAACGTACGCGTTATGTTCTACAACCGACGGGTATTCCCCCAGAGAGACCAGACACCTGGATTATATCACTCAGTTCACGACCGACATTCGTCATATTTCAGGTATTGCGAGCCAAGTCACCCATGCTTTGTCGCGCATTAATGCTACACGGAGCACGGGAGAAAGCTCGGTAGATTTGGCGGTGATTGCAGCCGCACAGGACAACGACCCGGAGACAGAACAACTCCGCCGGTCCAGTTCCATTAAGTTAGACAGCGTTCCCATGAAGTCCTCCGGAGGGGTGGTTATTTGTGACACTTCACAAGGCACCCCTCGTCCGGTCATTCCATCGGCCTTCCGCCGCCGAATTTTCGATAACATATCTCACCCTGGTATACGTTCAACAGTCAAAATGGTCACACAACGCTTCGTCTGGCGCAACGTCAATCGCGACGTCCGCACACTGGCGAATGCATGCTTACACTGCCAGCCGTGTAAAAGCCATCGTCACACGCGTACCCCGGTGGGAAGTTTGCAGCCCCCGATTAGCGTTCCTATCATGTGTATTAAGACCTGGTCAAATCCCTGCCAAACTCGAATGGGTATAATTACATCCTGACATGCGTAGACAGGTTTACACGTTGGTCAGAAGCTGTACAAATTCCGAATTGCTCGTCGGAAACCGTCGAACGGGCATTCTCCGAACTTTGGGTCGCTCTGTTTGGTTACCCTGTTGTAGTGACTACCGATCGCGGGTCACATTTCGACTTGGCCTTCACACCGCTCCTCAACGCATTAGGCCGTGGTAGAATTCGCACAACAGCTTACCACCCGGCAGCCAACGGGCCGTTTGAACGTTTTCATCGGCAATTGAAAAGTTCACTATCCGCCAGCAACACCCCCTCATGGTACGAGGTTTTGCTACTAGTCTTGTTAGGTATATGTAACACGCTGAAGACAGACCTGTAAACCACCCCGGCCCAGTTGGTCCATGGGTGCTCCTTACGTTTACCCGGCGAGTTGGTTGCCCCACGCGCAACAGGACACATCAACTTCGCGGATTACGGCGAACGGTTAGCCTATTACATGAGGCGACTCCGACCACTTCCACTGATAAAACAGACGACGCCAACGTAGGTACGTCCTCATCTGTCAACTTCTTCTCATGTTTTGGTTCGTGCAGTTACCCCTCGACGACCTTTGCACTCGCCGTATACCGGACCGTTCCGCGTACACGCACGCTATGCAAAGACTTTCGTGTTGGAGCGCAATGGTAAACGCGAGGTGATCTCTATAGATAGACTAAAGCAAGCGTTCATGGAGGTACTCGATAAGGAAACTGATTCGTTAGCAGCAACGCCCTCTTCCGTCGGTACATTACCCAGCGGTGGTACAGATTCGGTTTCAGTTGTGACTGCGCCTGCCTCGATGGAGCCAAGCCACCAGGGCAGACGTGGTCGTATCATGAATATTCTCCAATATTTTTGGAATATAATGGCCATTTCTGATCCCCATAAATTTGTCAGAATTTGTTTGTTTATGTGCATCGCCATTCCCTATGAAATTGTTCTGGCGCAGTTTCAGGCGCAGTTTCAGGCGCGAGAGTGGCGGTTTTCTTTCACACCCGGGAAAAAATAACTTGAACGGCCGAATTTTCTGATTGGTTGCTGGATAAGTCCGTTGGCAGATCAGTTAATACTGGTGTTTGTGTACATGTAAACGGCAAATAATAGTAAATTTTTGGATATTAAGGTGCAGGTTTACACAGAAAAGAGCAACGTAAATGCGTTGATTTGTAAAATGACAATTGTATACGTTTATCTGTATGCATACATGTGCATATCTGATTATATCGACTAAAGTCCACGTGATTATGGGTAGATGTGTATATTTATTACCTGACCATTTTCACTTTTGTATTTATAAGCATATGTATTGTATGTATTCACAGAAGCCTTTCTGCATTTTAATACTCACCTGTCCACATAGGTGGATTACTAAGCGAGCAAACTTGTCGCTACAAAGGTCTATGCACCCTCGAATGTGTGAACACTATTGTGGTAGACAAATTACGACGTGTGGTATTTTACATATTTTTTGGCAAGATTATTTGTACCATTTTAAGTAATTTCCATTTCACTGAATTCTCAAAAATTTTTGTATGGAAGGAAACCGACGTCAACCGCGAGGTTGACGCTATTTGGATTTCCAACTGTGTAATTTATGTGCATGGCTTGCTGGGTCTCTATCACATGCTTGTCGATGTTTTCAACTCTTCTTAGTGTGATCGTCATGAGGCTTAATTTTCGGAAATAATTGTTTCAGGATGGTCATGCCTGCAGCCAACGTCCTCCGGATTTCGCTGGGAACATCGGGCTAGAGGTATTCAAATCCGAATCTCTTCATGTGTAGCGTGCGCGTTTTTCAGGGTAACTCGGGCGACTGGTTTCCTGCTTCGTGGTCAAGGTTTAAGTAATTGTTTCCTGGGTGGGGGCTGACAGACCTAAATCTCAATTTCTATCAACCCCTTTCTACCTGGTTAGACTTTTTCGCCCTTCATAGTTTATCCTATGTGTAAACTAATACGGACTCGGATGCGATTTCCTCGCAGAAAGTGTCGGGCGGAAGTGGCAGACGGGATTCAATACGATGTTCTTTGCATATGAATGCATCCACAGTGCAGTAGGCTGAGAAGAAACATGGTTTATACTGTGGGAAGGCTGGTTTGACCTGGGTTCACCTGTATTACCGCCTTTTGGCAAACGACCGTGCCTATGCACGTTCAACTAGGCACCTCGGTGAGATATGAACTAATGACGTCGATCCGGAAGGCTGTGCTGACTGGAACTTTGGTATTTCCAGGTGCAACCTTGTCAAACAACCAAAGAGGACCAATCAGATGGAAACCAGATTGTGACTGACTGCGTAGAAGCGCACTTCTACAAGTGCTTAGGCGGTGTTCCTGGAGCTCAAGTTAATGAAGCGTAATAAGGCTCCTGGACCAGACCTCCTCTCCCCTTCTCTTTTCAAGGATGGTGGAGTGAGGTTGCTATCAGAACTAACAAAACTTCTGCAGACGATCTGGGAGACTGAAGAGGTACCTCGTGATTGGTGCTTATCAACAGTCATTCCCGTTTTCAAAAAGGGGTCCCGAAGTCTATGTGACAACCAC
>QNGE01001405.1:15375-120804 GCA_008508345.1 Paragonimus westermani | reverse complement strand
GGTGTAGGCACCTTGATGCTGAATGTTTGAATATGGACGTAGTCATTTTCAGTAGTTAGGTCCCTTCCCGTCCCCTTCTTTTTTCCTTCTCTCCTATATATAGAGTTTGCTTTTTCTTCATGGTTGTGTGGCAGTTAAGCATTGGTGTGAACCACTGATGTATTGCTGTCTATGGTGATGATTATCCGGTTTGTTTCAAAACAGGTCGTAAGTTGAGTGTTCGGCCTTTACACTACATTATATACACCGTCATGTGACTTGTTGGGTCAAACAGCTGTGGACAGGGTCACTCTTAACCATCGGGATGGAATCCGCCGTCGTGCGGCTCTCCGTCAGGTGCTGTTTTCACTGGCCTCATAGTGTGCACTACACGATGTACTGCTAACCAGATGGCGTCTATTCTTTGGAACATGATGGATAGCCACTACACGTTTTCCCCACCACTGGACATCGTGGTAGCCATTTTGACAACAGTGTTTCCACTGTGGTCTGTTTCCCCAATCCACATAATACCTTGTCATATTTCCGTGTTTCTAAACAAGTCAGTTCATTTTAAAGTTGGGTCGTTTCTCCAACGTATGGCACAGTTTCAGAATCGCTCGCGCGCAGCTGTAATCACAACGTGCTGAATCAGTAGTTTCGTTGGTCAGCTGTATGCGAACGTAGCGTCATTTAAACTGTTATGTGGGAGCAATTCAAAACGAGGGTCGTGGAAGTTCCGTAGATTCTGCTAACAGCGTTAAGGTGGCCAACACTGTCCTTCAATGTACTATAGCTGGTGAACGTAAGCGTGAAGGTTGCATTTTGCATCGATTTGTTATCCCACAAGGGTAAGTTTTTCTTACACTTACAAGTATACCGGCAAACTTGTTAGGATTTAAGTCGTCTGTAATAAACTGGTCCACCTCGCATTGGTTACAGTATGTGGTCTTCGGAATGGGCTTTTACAGTGCATTCTTCCTGACACTGTAAGTTCCGCTAACCATGTTTGTTCTTTTGCTCATTGGCGATTCCTCATCACACTTTCTCTTTTACTCTCAACATCTGCAGCATCTTCGCAGTGGTATCAGTAAACTAACCCTAGTTAGTACAGCCATCAAAACAATCAGTCCCGTATCGTGACTCGTCCACTCGAAATATACGGAATGTGAACTATCTCAATTTTTCAATTGACGTAGGGTGTGTATGTGGCCGACTACTGAAAAGATAGCCCATTCAACACGTGGTAGGCACAGCTGCACGCGGTTCATATTTATCCCGAGTTGGCACGTCGAGCGGCACAGAATCTTGATTCTTTATCGCACGGTTGCTGGGGAACACATCTTTTTGGAAACAACGTTATCAAAATGGCCGTCCGGGCCGAGGAGAGTGAGCGAAACTAGTAACAGACATCCATCATATTTCATTTAGGGAGCAGTTTTTACCAGGAAGTATCCCAAGAGAACGCCACAAGGGCTCACCACAATTCTGTCTTTGAACGCCTCATTCTGCCTCGTTTTTCTTAACTGTTTCAGTCGATTAGTTTCACTCGCACTCTTTTTTTATTCCAGTGATGAAAGCGGTAGTTTTATTTTGAGCATGAGCCGACGGTAAGATGACCGTGTACCTCATACACCAATATGAAACTGAAGCCTCTGTTTGTGTCTGCTGCTGTCCCTTTAACGCCATCACCGTGGTTTCGTTGAAGCGGTACGTAAGCTGACGGTTGTTGCATATGTTTTAGACTTCTCGATTCTATGTTCATTTTAAGGAATCCTCTTATTTAAACTCTATCCCCTTCAATGTCTTGTGGCGTGTATACGTATGTATTTGTGAATAAACTGGGATTTACTTCACGTCTATTACGTTTCCAGCTATACTACACGCTTGATTACTCGTGTGCCGTTCGTTCAGTCAGTTTATCCAAGCACAATTAGCTGCAGATCGCCCGGTCAAAATGTTTTTACTTAAGTTTATACGATTGACTGTTCGACCCACGTATGGTCTGTCTATATATCGCGAGGCAGCAGTCGCCGTGCGATGTGGAGGCTAATTACTTGATTTGGTGACAGAAATTTCCGTAATGTTTCATGGATGCGTGAGATTTGAACTACAGTAAAAGTGCGTCGATTCAGAGTTGACTACTACTTTGGGTTGCTTGTACACGAAGAAGTACGGACTTGCATGTGAACATCCTATGGGCGCTCAATTCTGACTCTTCTTTTCGGCTTAAAGTTTACAACCAGCCGTTTGCCGGTTTCAGAAGCAAGAGCAGCGCAAACCAACTTTCTCCTTCTTCACCCTTTTTGAATGTTGCCAGAAAAAATGGTGGGTCATCGTGTTCGGCACAAAGAATATCGGCATAGTCCTAGCGGAGGTTGCTGATATCGACTATGCTTAGAACGAGGTTTTGCTGTTGACAATTTTCAGACGGCACTGACAACACTAGGCAGTGTTTTACGCTCCGTCGAATGCGTTGGTTGAAATTTCAGAGCCTCTTAACATGAAGTTTTTTAAACCCTTGATTACGTAAACTTAATGTGGGATAACGAAATCTTGGCGGTTATTGACCGATTCGTGCACTCAGGAAAGTAGCAGCGGTGAAAGCTTCAGAACTGAGACCTACAAATCTAGGGTCAGGCAGTATTTGCCATTATAGTTCATCACCAGCAACAAAGAGAAGTCGATCTAAGGCACAAGGATGGTATATCCAAAGTGACCATATGAACTGTGTTCCGCCGTCTCTGGGAAGCGCGCCCACTCAGCGTGGAAGACGTAAGTCGGTCTCAAGTATTCGAGCAGTACTGGCTATGATCAACCGTACTCACCAAGTGGTATTGTGTTAAGTATCAATATGAACAAGGGTTGAGTGTTTACTAACCTTTACTCAACCTTTGAGGGTACATGCGTTTTGGTGTTCGGGTCATGTGTCAAAAGTGCCAGCTAATCGCCTTCCAAACGGAACAATCCTTGCCGAGATGCGGATATCGCCTCAGAAACTGAAGGCTGCTACCACTGGGTTAGTTACTTAAGTTCCAATTGTTCTCTCGGGTGGGGGCTATTGTGGCTCAAAGTGTCTGGTTGGAAACTCTTGCGGAGCTGACAGCTACCCGATCTCAGTGGCCTGATTATCGCTGTATGACAGATGCCGATTCATCCTCACTCGCAGCTCGGTTGTTTGTTCGCAAGGCGTAGACATCTTAACGTTAAATGTTTGAACTTATAAATAAAGATTCTGTCGTCAGTTATTTCTCCAACAGACTGTTTCCGTGGTTGTATTTCAGTCACGCAATGTTGCCGTTGGTGATGACGAGGTTCCAGCTGTTTTATTTTTATCCTTATCGCCGCTAACACATTTCGAAGTCGTTTACAAACCGTTGGTAAGCTACACAGTCGCGAGGCAGTATAAACGCCTGGGTTTGCTTGTGAGCTATACTCTCCGGGTATACGATTTGACGCGCAATATTTGTTGTCATTGACGTGGCATTTCGCTAGTTTTTTGATCGCTGATTCCGTTGTTAACCAGAATTAGGTCATGCGAATTGTCTGTTGTTTTCCTCAACAAAATGAATGTTTTAGGATATTTTTGAACCCCCAGATCTTTAATGTTCCATCAAATCCATTTGAAAGAATTATTTAGAAGCGCTGATTTCTCGCGAAGCTGACTTCAATCGCCTCTGCGTGATCGGATGTGAGATTCTGAATGGTGACATTTCTACGAACTGGTCGTCAATGCTTGCATCATTTTATGAAGATGAGAAAATGCCGTCGCTGAGGGATAACATCATTGCCGCACAGCTGGCGGAAATCATTCGAATGTGGCATGGTACTATGAAGCATCAACAGTGTGACAAACTCTGTTGTCTCCGATGTGAGTAATGAAGTCCTTTTCTCTTTCCGCTCACATCCGCGTTTGACCTCCAGTGTGAGGTCGATATTGTCATATTTCAGCTGGGTTATTCGTTCCTAATGCCATCTGATTCCTGCTTAATCTGAAGTGAGCCAACTGCTGTTCAGGAATTTACTCTTCTAAGGCTTAGTTTGATCAAAACCACTTCGATGGCTGTTCAGTGAGTGAGGGTGTTCCGTAGACTTTCGCTTTTTGTTAAGTTCTCTTACTTGAATGTTCATTTAATATGTTGGAAGTGGCTCACAGGAACTAATCGCCGCTGATGTATATTGACATATGTGGATATTTGTACCCCTTCAAATACATCCTTTGTTGGTGAGTAACACATTTGATCTCCGGTTGTTTTCTATATCTGCAATTTTCAAGTTGAGCAAACTCAGCCATATTTGTCAGTACCAATCAACCTGCCTTCTGAAATTACTTCGTTTATAAACACTGAGATCCGCGTGTAGACGTGCGTAAACCCATTTCAGGCACGAATGAACATGTTGACAACTTTCATACGGGAGGTCATTTTGATAAATCACATGAACATCTTATAATGAGACGCATGTGTAGTCTTGACAAACATCGTCTTACTCGTCTGAGTACGGGTTTCATGTTGGCGATTGCTGGGAAGTGAGCTCAGTTTGCATCAGTTACATAGGTAACCTGCCCTGTTCATAAGGAGAGTTCTAAATCGATTTTCCAATGGTTTGTGGTTCCTCTTTGTAGTCTCGTTATCTATCAACCTTTTGTCGTTTTGCTTAACTGCTTGAGCCTATCTTTGCCACCTTTTCTTGGTAGATATTGAATTGGATATAGAAGAGGCTGAAGCTAAACTACGTTCTACAAATCGCCGTGAGTCTCTCTTGCTTTGTGGTTGTGAGTTATTGCGAACAGGCACGTAATGTGTATAGCGCCTAACGTATAGAGAAATTTTCGCGGGTTGACAGTTTGCTATCTGATTTTCTCCTGGGTTTTTATAAAAACGTTACTCGCCATCAGGCTGAGGTCGCCTTACTGCATAATAGGCGCACCTGAACACCATTCATTCTACATTTGTTGCGAAATCGTTCCAATTGTGCACCCGTGAAAAACAAAGACAAACGTGGTAGTCTTCGTGAAACAGAACGAAGTTCGCCCGTCTGATGACAACTTATTATCTGAGTATTTTCATCACAGACAGGTGGCATTTGTTTTAGACCATTTGAATAGAGCTGTGCCATATAAATGATCCTAAACGGTGGGGTAGAGATGTTTCAGCATGGCACATGGATTCGCCAACTGGCACTGACTGTTTCCCCACACAAACGATCCGGGGCAACATCAGCTTACAAGCATGTAGCCTGCCGTAGGACGGAGAAAACGGGAAGCAGCACTTTTCCGGGAGAGTGAATGGGTGACACGAACCTGAAAAGATGGGAAAAGTAAACAATCGTGATCCAAGAACTCGAACTCGTGCGCACAATTTACACCATCGAAAACTCCAGTAGGGTCCATCGCACAACAGTACGCTAAGTTACACACAACCACGATGAATGAGACTGAATCCTCATTATTCCTCATCAAAAATGGGTATGTTTGGGATCCATTCTGTTGTTTAATGAGTTCGGTTTCATTACTCGTGCTGTCTTTCCACCTCATTCGCTTTTTATCAATTCTTTCGGGCGTGCACATACAAGTTCAAATCAGTGTATTGCCTTGTGTGTTTTGGTTTACACCTGTCGATAGAAGCCTGGTGGTTAAGTGAATGAAAAAGTCCATTCAGTATCAATGTCACAAAGTACGCTCATTACACAGTTTGTTTTGATTCTTTTGGTGGTAAAAGTCGCGTGTCTAGCTGGCGTCAATTGGTTTTGTAGTCTTCTGTGAACAAACGAATCAAGCTCGTAAACGAACTTCTTAGGACCGTATATGTGTACGGTGTTTAGCCTATGCCTGGATCTAGATAAGCCGCACTCTATCAGGCGGTGATGCATATTAGGCGCACATCACAAGTACATCAGACTCATGTAGGTCACAATGCCGTGGCTGTTGTGATAAACAAAAACTAAGTGGACAGTTAAGCTAGCAGAAAGCTGAACACCACGGTCACGCAATCGATAATTGAGATCGAACGTCACTCTGTATGAAAACAAAGCATCTCCTCTTCGTCTATAGATCACGCTTGTGCCACGTTCATTCAGATTACTTCTGTCGATGAATATCATTGAAGCTTTTCACACAACGTATTACGTATGCTTGCACTATGTACAATGTTAATTTGTCTGTAGCCAAAATGAGACGACTTGATGTTCCAGATAATAGTGCGGACATTGTGCGTTTGGACATTTTTAAAGTAACGAATGTAACGTTTAACAAGCCACGAAGGAACTCGGGCTTTATCCTGTGATTGCTAATAGCTATTAATAAGTTGGATCGCATCCATGTGGGAAACCACTACGTAGCTTTTAGTTTGGTCATTGTTTTCCACACTTGGGTTTAGTAGGCAGAATAGTGAAAGTCGGTGTAGATTATTAGGTGGTGGGCGCCTTTGTCCTACGGGGAAGTGGATTCTTACGCTATCTACCTTTGGATGTATGTCATATTTTTGGCTGAGCGTGTTCCAGTTGCTAAGTACCACTTACATTGGTTTTCCCCAGTTGCATTCTAATAAGTGAATGGTTACGTTTGACGCTGTTCGTGACGTTTGCTTTCTTAACAGGGAGTTGTGGACTCGTATTACCTTTTCGGTAACCTTTTCTACTCGGTTGAAATTACGGGCTCGTTAACGCCGGTCAACAATAGCAATTTCTCCTGCGTTTTTTATACCTGTCAGCACTTCGCCTGTTGGCGTGATATCACCTTTGTAGTGTTGTTTCGACGTTCTCTCATCGAATGCGACTGCAGATCCTATCAGATACTCCATATGGAGAACTGAAAACAGCCATTTGCCAGCACTGAGTTCAGTGCCTTCTTGCTTGGCGCCCGTGGAATTCATTTACTGCCTCTCTTTTCTGGTAACGAACTTGATACAAATCTATGTTGTTAGCCCTGGGTTAGTCGATTTTATCCATCGTAAATGTACTTCAGTGATATTTGACGTTAGTCCTCAAAAATTCTTATCAAACGCGAACCACATTTCACCGATAACAGCTGTCCAATAGATATGACCTGTGGGGACGTGGAAGAGGCGGAAGCGATTTGCCTTAAGGTTTGGTTCACCTCATGCTTACGACACAAATTACTTACAAGGTAATGCAGTTGAGGGTTTGCATTTGATGATTTGGTCGTACCTCTGATGCCTGGTGCAGCGGTCAGCACGGTTGCTTCATAAAAACATGGTTTGAGGTCTAACCTCGGTCATAACAGAGCTGTTCATTACTGACGATTTTCATCAATGGCGAAACTCAAGTCCAGCGCTTTCCAAAAGGGCTGACTGGGATGTCCATGGGAGTGGGACAGCTATGATCGATTGTGAGTGGTGTTAAATTTACAAAGGGTTATTATCTGCGCTTCTTACGGTTTCATCAGATAAGCTGTTGTTACTCACGGTTATCCAATTGGAGCATTTAATCAGTTACCTTGTTCTAATTCACATATGAGGTGAAATTTCCGATATAGTTAGGGAACACATCGTGAGAAACATATTCTCGATACTTCGTCATTGTATCAGTGCAGTTATCATTTCCAGTTTTTTCAGATGAGACAGTTCTTTCGCTGTTGCTGTTCCCATTGTTCACAATCGCAAACTGTCATCTACTCACAATCCAAAGATTTCGCAACAGAGTTTAACTAATTTAGTGCCGTCCATAACCCCGCTTAATTGGTATTGGTGGCATACCTCAGGCACTCCCAGTTAGACTACAATGAGTGCGGTCTCCGGGATAACAGTTGCAGTCACATTGGTAGACACGATCCCCATCAGTAACAAGCTTGATGTCCGCTTGACATTTTTGACTGAGGTTAGCTGTAGACCAAAAACCCTCGACAATTTTTGTCCGCTTAGTTTTCAACTAAGTACAATATCCCCGCTTAGAAAGACGCATCTTCTGGTTTGGTTGCCAATACAATGAGCAACCACTGTAGAAGACAAGCAGGTCTACTCAGAACTGTCCGTTAAAAGTGATTACATTAAACGCCGAACAATGCGGTGTTTACTACCAATTTTTGGAACTTGTAATACAGCAGAACCTCGTGTCCTCGATCAAAGTCAGAGGCCACAAACACTCCCAGTAAGTGAAGCTTACCGGATCGCGGTCACCTCACAGTGCGCTCATAGATTCCTATATGACTACGAAGTAAGTTACGTGGTTAGTACTGAGAGTTCACTAATCTTCAGATTGAAGGTATATTTGCCAAGATGGGTGCAGAAATCTGTCACCAGAGAGAGATGCTATTATGAATTTGTATTAACGAGTCAATACGACGTGTAGGCACCACTTTATTTTAAATTGGACTCGGCGGTTTGCTTGTGATTTGTTGTTAGGTGTTTGAACGTTAGTGCTTTATGACAGGTTAGGTCCCATTCCTTCTCGTCTCTTCAAAACCGAATCCTACTATTCTCTTCGTGACTATCTGTCCGTGTCACACTGATTTACTGTTGCGAGATGATGGTTGTAAGGTCAGGGTTTCTCATTTGTTTTCTACTCCAGAAACCTACAGTCTGAAGATCATGCTGACTAAGCCGTCGCCTTCTACAAGCATCAATGTGGCCTGCGCCGTTGACGAGCTGAAAGTGAGTATAAGTGTGACGTGATAATTTTGAGTTCACTTTTAACCCTATTTGGGGACAGCTTGCTAACCTGGCTAATTACAAAACTGCAAGGTGATTGTGGGTTATTTTAAAATGTATTCCATACTCAGTGGAGTTCACACAAATTAATCTGTCTCTTTCCTCGGTGACATTTCGATTGCGAATTAAAGGTTTCTTCGGATCTAGTCAAAAAGCTACGATTTTAGGATGCGCATCGGTAGTGCATAGCTGTAAAAGCTGTAGTTGAATGTTGAAGGTTACGTTTGAGTTCATAATTACAATGGCGTACGGTTGCACTAATGATCTGTGCGGAAATGTACCCGATGTAATCAGTTAGTTATGCTGCCTGGATAGTAATTTTGTTAGCGATAGAAATGGCTCTGTTCTCGAGTGTACAGTAGGGGTTGGTTGTTCTGGCCATCCGGGTTATCTACAGAATATTCAATCCAGGTCTGAGAGACATACACCAACAGCTTATCAGGACCGTGTTTGTGTCTTGGTTGGATTTGTGTAGTGCTGTTGACAATGATATTCACGCGGTGTAGTTTTTCCAGAATGTCGAGTCATATCTAACACACTTGAATTAAAGTGTAGTTTTGTAATTGTCGCGTTTAACTGGTGTACACCGGCTGCTAAGCTCTCACTCCTTTCAGCCACTTCTACCCAAAAGTTTGTCTTCTGGTACAGCCGAATGACGTTTGCCGCCGTGCGCCTTGGTTTACACTGTTTCGGTAGTCAGGTTTCTCAAACATCGGCAGTTATATTCTAAACACCCCGGATTCGCACTCGTGAATCTGAATCGTTCTCCGATCTTCATGCGAATAGCTAGCATTGGACTCACTTGTTTAACAGTCTGATAGTGAACCGGATTGTTCGTATGAACTTTTTCCAGTTCTTTTCTTGCTTCATTCGTTTTCTTTATTATAAAATCTATCATTTCTATCTTACGACACCTTTCTCTCTTGTGTCCAACTCTGCTGTCAGGCCCAACATGCTGCACTAAAGCAGACACTCCGCACGCTTTCTTTTGCTGGCCGCTTGCTGCAGCTTCTTGTCTCCAGCTCCGTCGGCCCTGTGGCTCGGAATACGCAACTTTCCAATGAGGTCACGCCTCAATCTCTACTCGATCAAGAAGTGAGAGGAGAGACTAACACACGGCACTTGACTGGACGCATCCAAGACTTAGTAGATGCCGCTCATGACATTTGGGTTCTACAACTGGAGTTGCGTGAACGTTGGAAGTTCCGCTGCCGTCCAGCTGCAGCCAGTGAACTAGTAGGTCGTTTGAGTTACGAAATTGTTTCCTTTATCTGACCTTTGTTCTAGCTAAGTCACCCCCACTTATGCGGTTGTTTGGTTTTGTCGGGCAGTACCAGGTCAGGTGTGGCAGTTAAGCATTAGTGTGAACCACTGATGTATTGTTAGTGTGAACCACTGATGTATTGCTGTCTATGATGATGACCAGGTCAGGACGTGGTGATTCGGAAACGTGGCGGTTGTCTGTTCACGTACTGCTTCTGTTCAGCGATAGTATCACTGTATCAACATGACCACATGTCCAAACATTAGTTGGCTTGTTGATGTTCGGGACTAGCACATGGAGTCCGAGCACCTGTCCTGGTGTTCGATCACACTGAACGCATACTCATGTTTCGTGAAGTTGTTGTAACTTAAGACAGAACTGTGCACTGGTCGTCTACCAGGATCCTGAATTTTATCACGATTTATTTTCTGTTAAAATCCCTAGAGTATTCTTGAACCAGTTTTCATATGATAGTGTACTGTCACAGCTACGTAGGCTCATCCGTATTAATAACGTGTAGTGTGATTCTTTCACTGGACAGACGTTTGGGCGAAGTTAGCGTGTATTGGTCGTTTGCCGTCCATCTTGGTCTACGGACAGACTGTTGAGGAAGTGTTTTCGTGAATGCGGATATTGGAAGTTTGGCCGTTTGATTTCCGTTGTGCGGGTTCTGAGTCACATTGGGTTATGAACTGCAGGTTGGGCCACAATCGTTGGATCATTATTGAAAAATGGGTCCTCATCATCATTTTGAGCTTTGAGCCGTTCTCATGTGCAATAGGGCCCATTCACTTTCAGCTTGGTTGTTTGTTTGCAAGATGTAGACATCTTCTCTCTTTCTACACTAGGTTTGTTTTTCTTCTCCATGGTTATGTGGCAGTTAAGCATCAGTGTGAACTACCAATGTATTACCGTCTGTGATGATAAAGACCCTGTCTGCTGTTGATCCACACAGTGGCAGATTAGTAAATAGGTACAACCAGTGATTCACCGTAGTCTACGGCCAACCGGTGTCGAGCAAGCGGGCATGCCAGCGATGCGACCAAGCCGGATGGCGCGTCCGGTTTTGTTATTTCAGGGCTTCGGCTGGATTCGAATCAGCGAGAGACAACATGCCTGAACGCGGCAGCTGATCTACGAAGTCACACCAAGGGATCGCAAATTTCACTTTTGAATTTTGTTATGACGAGCATCGTAGTAAAACAACTTGTTTCAGTGCATCACACGTCTTAACAAACAAGCTACAAACACAGCCAAACCGACCAGTAGAGGGAAGCTGGGGCACCGACACAAATGGTAATTTTTCATTTTACTGATACATCTTTTCTATAAAATATCCGATAGAAACTCACTAAAACTGAAGTTTGGTCGATGTTACCAATTTTGTCTTTGCCTTCGTTTCGGAAGGTTTTGGAAGTTTTCAACACAAATATATAGAGGAGAAAAACAACCTATTGGGATGGGGCCGAATTGCGAAAAATCTGGACTTCGGCTAGCTTCGAACCAACGACAAAAACAGCGTTTCCAGGGGTAGTAAGTGTTTTACTGACGGAGCTGCGCAGCCACTCCGGAAGCTCAGAAATTGGTCATGTGGACTCACTTATTCACCCAACCCACTATGCCAAATGGAAACAACCAAATGAGCCAGGAGATGAGGTGCCCAAGCAAGATATCTGTTGTGACCCGCGTGATCAACGGATAGCGAGGAATGACTAACACACGAATATACGTGTCATGAACACGTAGCACCGGGGGATAACGATTCCCAAAACTACAGAACACACAAAACCTTGACTTTCAGTTGTGAATGTATTTGCTATCAAATTAAAGGTAGTGTAACGGACCAGCGCATGCGTTTATATAGACTTTGAATGTCGTTGAAGAGTCCCACCTTAACTGATACAGTAAAAGTGGAATGGGTTAACCAGAGGAGAAACGCGTCAAAGGTTTACTTTCGGCACGCTGTGGCGCGAAAATAGGAAACTCGGTCTCAAAATATTTTGTAATCGAAATCCAGGATTTCGATCACAACACTCCTGAGGAAGGCCACCCGAGGTGGTTGAAGCGTAGAGTATTACAACTTGCTCGTAACGTTGTGTTATTCCCAATTTGTTTATCAATAACATGTTAAACATGACTTCCAAACTATTCAACTTCATTCGTACTAAATTTGGTGTGGATATCTTACGACCTATATACTATTTAAGTTTTTACAGGTGAGCACTTTAAGCCATCCTGTATACTGTGGATACTGTCGTAACCCTGCTTATTAGCATCGCTCAGTATCTACTGAATAATTTTTCGGTCCAAAAGTCAATCAAAATAGTTGAGAAATTCGCGGAGTAGGGACAAGAAAAATTATGCTATGAACTATCTTATTTTCGGTTGTTCGTCGTAAAACAAACGTTGCTCTTACGTAACTAGATGCATAATGCAGTCGTGCGAGCACTCTACCCATACACCTGCTTTCATATGGCTGGGCCAGCGGAAGTTGTTTAGAGAATGTTTACCCTCAGTCACCGATACTTCCTAGCTGTTAGCCGCCTATGGCCAGAACATCGTGTTGGCAATGGCAAGCTTCACTGGCGGGTTTTCCGCACAGGCAAGCACAACGACTTCATTTCGTATACTTCGTTAACCCACACGTCTTATGTACACCAACCCATTTTTATCACGTCGTGACCTATTTGAAGTTGGTGAGTTTAACTGAAAACGAATGTATCTGGTGACCAGAACATGACTTCAGTCCTAAGCATGAAAGTATCGTCAGCAACGCTTGTTTATGCAGGGCTTTCCCGGCACATCCAAGCGCATATGTGTCACCTTACGTGTTCTCGCACCACTGCTAATCGCACATTTTACTAGTAAGCTCACTGTATGCGGTATGTGCCCTGGGCCGTTTAACTATTTCGTTATTTTTTATTGCTCTCCTGTGATATCCTAGACTGCCATTGTGCGACTTGTTTAATCACACTTCCAGGCTGTCCTATCCAGATAAGGTTTTTGAAGCTGCATTCTGTTGTTCGTCATTCCTGTCACCGTACTTAGTATTTTAGGCTTGTTTGCACATGCCTCACAAATGCTGCAACTTTGTCCCGGACAGAACGAATCGGGCTCTTTGCGTGGTTCACCTTGTCGTCGCTCTTCGGTGGAACACGCTTCAGGCTGGTCGAGCCCACTTCACAAAACTGGTAGACATGCACGTGCTATATCCCCCAGTCCCCTTGATCCACCTAAGAACCGCTTCTGCTCCACACCAGATTTGGGCTGTGATCCTCATTTACGACCAATTTTCCAATCACCTACACTCGTTGAGCGGGCTTTACAGGTGAGTGGCGGCCATCCATCATTCGCCGATGTCGTGTTTCGCCGACCTAACTTGTCCATGTGTATGTTTTATAGATGTTCTCTAACCGATAAGTATTTCCTAACAACCTTCAGATTGTTTTGCGTGTGCTTATTAGCTGGCGGTTTCGGTGTTCGTGGATCTTGGTACATAGATTGCAAACATTTAATCACCAAACGAAGTGACATCATCAGTACGTCAAAGTTTGAAAGTATAAGGTTGATTGGTGCGGTTCATGAGGGTGAGTAAGTGTGCGTCATTATAACTCAACGATGGTCTCTTAATCTGAACTCCGATTGACCATTTCTTGGCATTGACCTTTCGAACATGATTTGTTGCCTGTTACTGTTTTTCAACTGTGACCGGTTCGGCCACGTCTTTTTTTCAACTTCCGTAAGGTTGATTGTACCATATTGATATCTGACCATTGTGGTGATCTGTCCACATCCATTCATTCAATTGTAAGTTAGTGTTTGGTGGTGGCTGCGCTCACATCTCAAATCCTATACTCGCGATGGTTAGCAGATTTTTCCCATGGTTGGGAATAGTGGTGGTGTTGTTTGTAGCTCGGCGAACATATCAATACGAAAAGATTTTTCCCAATTTGACTTTCGTTCCTCTTAACAATTGTAAACCTGTACTCGTGTACAACGCTCATTCCGTACTGACATACCTTCGCACGCAGGGGAGGTTCCATGCATTGCCAACTATTGTTTGTACATGAATGCCTGCGTCACAGTGTTCTCTCACCGACAATTCCCCGTAAACCACCAATCAACCACCCACAACCGTGATCAATGGCCGGGCAAAGTGGGAAACGTATGTTCGGCAATTTAATCATCGATGCTGAAAATCGGCTGCAAAAATATTATAACATGGTGTTAGCTGAGAGAGAAAATTGTGACCAAATAGTTAGTGGACGAACTTTCAGAAAAACTTGAGGCATTAGTAGGACGGAGGGTCGCAAGCGCTGAGGAGAAAAAGCAAACTGAACTGAGGGCAGGGCTAGCAAAGCTAATAAAGAATACGAGCACCTGCAACAATACCTGGATCAAGTACTCTGCAAACCGATCACTATTCAACGGTGATCAAGATGTCCCTTTTGGAAGACTCCATTTCAGCATAGAGGATGTCACAGACAGAAAATACTTGAACAAATTAGAAAACAATATGACAACTGGAGGCATATAATAAAAAACAGCAGATAAGAAAAAAACGGTGGTCCTAGCAACGACTCATAACAGATAGTTCGATACCCTCATCAAAACCGAAAGGAAAACATTGGACAGCACCAAGAAAGATTACAACACCGTCGTTCCGTCAGCTGACAAGGGACGAATTACGTCCATCGTGGACAAGGCAAATTATTTTGAGAGAGCAATGCAAAGACTCAATGGCATAAATACCTACCGTCACATCAACGCTGATCCTACCACAAAACTGCCAAACGAAATCCACAACACTAAGAAAGCCGGAAGCTACACACAAAATGAGCAAACTACAATGTTGGCAAATCAAAGCAGACAACGCGAATATTGCTCAGTTCTATGGATTACCGAAAGTACACATGGAAGACACCCACTGCAACCGCTGTTATCCCTGCCTGAAACTTCAACCCGCGACCCAAACCAAAGACCCGTGGAAGCGATTGTGGTGCTCCGTTGGTGGGTCACAACAATCTATCAACAGTGTGCAATTCTTGCGCAAAAATAAAGGAAGACAAAACCATGATTTAGTTTGACATCACAACTCGTCCATGGCCATACGCACAGTTCTGTCAAAATCAAAAGGACAGCTCAAATCAATTGATAAAAGAAACGTAAAATATGAAAGCAATTCCGATGCTCACCGAAAACACTGAGTTTGCTTAATCGGACAAAAGTTACGCACGCGAATTCACGAAAAGGAATTAGTTGTTAAGAGACAACACCAACTTTCATTGATTTCCGTCCACGAGGACCGAACTGGACACGCCTTCAATATGGATGCCGCAGAAGTCATTGCTCAAACAAATATCGAAAGCAAGAGGATTCATTGAAAGTCTCTTATTCGTCAACATAACACCAACGTGTAATTGAACGAATGGATGTGGACAGATCACCACAATGGTCAGAGATCAATATGGTACAATCAACCTTACGGAAGTTGAAAAAAAGACGTGGCCGAACCGGTCACAGTTGAAAAACAGTAACAGGCAACAAATCATGTTCGAAAGGTCAATGCCAAGAAATGGTCAATCGGAGTTCAGATTAAGAGACCATCGTTGAGTTATAATGACGCACACTTACTCACCCTCATGAACCGCACCATATCAACCTTATACTTTCAAACTTTGACATACTGAAGATGTCACTTCGTTTGGTGATTAAATGTTTGCAAAATAAATGCCAAACTCGACGGACAATAGTCTAGTCTGGTTACGATCTGTCATGGCTTCTCTTCCAACGATCGTCTAGCGTGCTTAACTAGCTAGAGTGAGCAGAACAAAATATTACACACCCTAACATTACAAAGGTCTATTGCTTGACCTACGGGTTTCCGATAATAAGTTGAAGCATTACTGTCCTGTTCACAAGACTGTCAGAGAATATGTGGACGGGTAGAGGGACGTTAGCAGATTGTCTCGCTTACTAATCGTTCTTGGGAGTCAAACCCCTCCCATTCTGCTTCTACAGAAGGCTCCCTGATCAGCTAACGTGCGTGCATTCGCTGTTGTTTGTCTGTCTATGAAAGTTTCGGTGTGTTGTTCATTAGAAGGATCTGGGATTGCTCAGTGGTTGCATATTGTTGTGGACAAGATTCACTGAACGGCCCTTGCTGTCTTTGACGTGCCCTTGATGGTTTCCACAGGCCAAACCGTACGTGGTGTAACCATTTTAATCGAAACAGTCTCAGCTAGTCGTCGGTCCTGGAATGTTTGACACTACACCTGCTAAATATCTTATTTGCTATTATCAAACATGGTAGTGTATGGGTATTTTCAGTTATTGGTTTGGAATGCTTCAATATGCCGTTTCTGTACAGTGAGCTTGATCGCTAATTTTTTTTATTGTTTGGATGCATTTTCCCATTGTTGACGAAGGTCCCACAGAATATGGCTGGACAGTGTACATTCTCGGCTACACTACCATCATCACTTGCCTTCAAAGAATCCGGTTTCGGAAGTGATTCCAGCCGGACTCTGCCATCTATCCCTTCTCCACGGAGCGCTCCACTGCAGTGCACTGATTCTCCTCTCAGGTTTGAAGCGAAATTGAGTGATCCGCAGCCTTGGAACTCTTCCAAGTCCTGTTCTTATCCGAAAGATCATGGTGCAGCCTCTAGTCCATCGTTGGGGGGTATTCGTTCGCTTTCGTTAGATTGCTTGTGGAGTAGTCACTTTTGTCTTATTGGTAAGAATGGTATCGTTTGCTCTACGTTTCGTTAGCGTAAACTGTGTATTTCCTTTTTTGTATGCTGCTGTTGCACCAATTCATTACGAACAATTTATTCTGCAAGTCAGTAAAAGAGAGTAGCCGGTTTTCAACTTTAAAAATCTGGGATGGATAATGTTGGTCAAGTTGCTGTTGTATTCAACCTGAGGATTTATACAAAACATTCAGTCTTTGGTGTCAGGACGCGTGGAAGAGTCCATGATTTTTACGAGCTTTGCAGGGTAAGTTCACTGACTTCCCTGACCTATTCAGGAATCCAACTCGTAGGTTAACGGGACAGATCAACGTTCGGAATCCATTGAGGGAGACTTTTTAGTGTTTCGATCCTTATGTCGTTGAATGCGCAACGTTCCTGACAGGAGCAATGGAAAATCACTTTTCTGAATGACTCCCAAGACGATTGCCTTTATTCGACTTCTGATGAAGACGCGTGCACTCTTTGTGTCTGTTGCGAAGGTTATCCTTATTCTTTTCTGAAGGTGTTCGACCATCCAAAATGTTCAGCACATGGCTCACACTTGTTGACCTTGGTTGTCATCCTCCTCGTCATCACAGGCGGCAATACATCAATGGTTCTTACTATTGCTTAACTGCCACACAACCATGAAATTAAGATCAACCACTCTGCAGGAAGAGAGAAGGAAAAAGAAGGGGAGGAGAAAGGAACCAACTGCTAAAGGTAGCTATGTCTGTAGAATCAGTCAGGCTTCATGGCTGTACACAGTCTATCGCGGCAGCTGTGAACGTCTTGCTTCGGGGCAAAACAAGACAGAATATTAATGGTTTACTCGGATAGAACTGATTCTGTACATAAATGTGCAACGGTTGGCAAACCATACAACCAAGTGAACTCTGAACACGGAGTTGAACCGCCAGCAACTATCAACCGATAATACGGTAGCGTAAACAATCCGATGAGGCGGTACAAAATTAACAAAGGGAGAGTTCAAGTGAGAGTTCGTAGTATCGATGCATAGTAGGTCACGTGTAATAGTGTGGGAAATTTTCGGCCAATAGTCATTGTAATCAATACATGGTTTAGTATGTCTTGGGAACTATCGGCCCAAAGTTACCTAATCCCACAGGTGCAAAACAGGTGGATGAACGGCTTGACTATAACCCAATAGTCAACTTGTGTCATCTTAACTTGGTGAGAAAATCTTTTTCGCCTGGAGGCGATGAGTTGGACCGCTCGAAACGCGTGTTGCTTCAGCACATCTCGATGAGTGACTACGAGTTCGGAGCAACTGCTGTTTAACGTGTGTCCCACGTCAAGTGATCCTCGCGTTCAACACTGTTAATGAGCCTAACATTATCAGTTGTCTTTCGTTTGCCAAGCGTATGTATTTTTTGCTCTCGTTGCCTATATAATTAATGAGGTGCAATAAATTCTTTCAGTCACTGTGTATTCTGTTGCTAGTTCAATGTCGTAGTGGTCCCGCCGTTTGCCAAAATGTTTTCGAGACATGTATATTGTGCTTGCTTCACGCGATTGGTACTCAAACGGTTTTCACAGAAGACAGGTTGTCGTTCAACCCAAATAACAATACTAGACTTCTTAGAGTGGTGTGAGGTATTTTGGAGAATTGTTAGTTTTTCGAGTTATGTGTCGGCTGGAATTAAGTGCCCAACGTTAGTAAATCGCTGATCATCCGTAACCAATCGTACTGTGCATTTCTTAACCATCTACTAGTCTTGGTGTGAAATCCGTCATAGCAAAACCGAACCTTTACACTATGTACTGGTTAACGCATCTCATTGGCCTTTTGAATTCAGCTGGGCGTTGTGCTGATCACATCAATAGAGTCACTCGTGCCTGGCGTTACTGTAGGAGAAGATCAGGCGAACTACGATTTGTTGGTCCCCCAGGCTGGGGATTGGGGGAAGACCGGCACTTTTTTTCGGAACAAGCGGAGTTGGTTACAGTATGCCGTCACTGTCCTGTTGCTTTGCGGTTCACGCCTTTGAGCTAGAGGTTTTGGTTGAGAACCCTGATTATCCTTCTGTTTAAATCTAGGCGTCGTGATAGCCTGTCTGCTTGCGTGTAGCCGTGGATATCCGAAACTACCAATTCCTTATAGTGTCGACTGTTTTTTAAAATAAAACAGATTGCCTAGTGCGTTACGTTGAGGAGTAGATGAGGAAAAATGTGCTACCATTGTCCTACTCAATTTACCTCTTAGACTTCCACTTCCTGCTTATGGTGGTTCTTTTTTAAAACCCCTGTAGCAGCTGTAGCTAATTATTATATTGCTGCCCACTTTAGTCTAATCCCTTTCTACTCTGCCTCTAGTCTTCGTCATCCATTGCGTTGGCAAACATCCTTGGTCTAAACGCTTTGGACATTCGCACCCTCCATATTTCGGGGACTGGAATCCAGGATACTATTCAGCACATGAAACTGGCAGCTTGAAGCTCCCAAAAACTAGGATCTGAATATCGTTGATCATTCAGGCAGCAAGTAATATGGCGTACGGCACAGTGGTTGACGAGTTAAATGAACAGAACCGTTAGATGTCAGACAGAAACTTTCTTCTGCAATTCTTGTAGCAGTTGGCGGAAGGATATTTGTAAGCAGTGACCCAAGCGTAGCCTGATAGCCGCTCGAGAGGCTCCGCTAACTGATAGGGTTAGTAAAGTGGGATCTACTTTTACCTTAGGACAACTGGCGAACACATCACGCATATCCGTATCATTGACTTAGGGCCTCCATCCGTCATCGATGGTACCAGCGAGACCGTCGTGACACCCGTCCGTTGTACGTTCAAAAGGTTAGACAACTGGACAGAACACTGAGGACTGATCTAACCAGCCGCACTGGCATTTTCGTGTCCCGGTCGGTAGATTCAGAATCACTCAAAGCTGCGACGCGTTATTACAGTGCAGCTGCCGAACGCAACAAGGCTACTGGCTGAAGTGGGATCGTGTGGTGTTCGTAGAGGCTTGGACTCAGTTGCTTCGATTAGTATGGGCGACTGGGAACTTCCTTTTGTGTTTGGATCAGGCGATTACAGTTTTCATGTTCAAGTGGGCATTTGGTGCTCGCAAAAGCCATAGGGCAATTAGCTGGGCTCCAATTACCACTAGGGTTCTGGCACCCGTCATACTTGGATTAACCGCAGTCCAGAGTCAGACATTGTGCAAGAATAGACAGATCTTGGGCGATGACGTATTAATCGAATTTCACTCTTCTCTTGTCAACCATTTCATTTTTCTCGACTGTCAAGATCTGTTTGGTCCATTGGCTTAAACGCAAGGATGTACCAGTCGAGTATATGACCGTTCTCCCGGTGCTTTATTCCCACACCTCTACTATGCACTGTTTGATAGCTTGGGGACCAGGAGTGGTGTGAGTGAAGGCTGCTCAATTCCACTGTTTTTGTTCAACTATGTTGTGGACTAAATTGTGAGGGATAGTCTAGAGCACTGATAAAATTCTGGCGCGTAGGACTGACCAGTCTTGGTTACTTGCCTCGTTCGCCGGCGGAACGTCTGTTGACGAAAGCCCAAGGTGGCCAGGTGCTACCTGTCAGTCGACTGAACTCGTTTTATCTTTAACTACGTATGCACCTAGATGGTTATGCGATACCGGCTAATCGTCTGCCGTTTAAGGACTTTTCGGACTCTTCGGTTGACTAGCATAAGGCGTGAGCTGAACAGATGCTGACTTGATGCAAAAAATGAAGTCAGTTGCTGTTAAGTTAACTACCGTAGGTCGAGTACGTCTTCCGGGCTGGGGCTCTCGTGACTCTGAGTCAGTGGGTGGAGACATTACGAGATGAGTTAAGCGTGCTCATTGACGTGAATACTGCCATCTTTCAGCTGTGTTGTTTGTAAAGCAGGCGCATTTAATGGTGCGGGGTGATGACAGCCACAGGGAAGCTGTTTTGTCAGTGACGCTTTGCCTTCATTTACAGCTCGGTTTTTTCCTAAGTATACGCAAATTGATGTCAAATCTTCGGGTTTAGACAAGTGTTTACAATAATTAAGTCCTTTACTTTTCTCTGACTAGGGCTGGCTAGGTTGTATAGCGTTTACACATCGATGTTGATCGCTAATTTGTTTCCGTCTGTGGTGTTAATGATGATGACTAAGGGTCACAGAAAGTTGTTGAAGGTAAAGGTGTTACAGGCTGCTGGGATTTGTGTTAGAATGTGTTCTCTTTTGTGTTCGTTAGAATATCTTAGGCCCCATTAGGATCGACATTTTCCAAGTACGGGCTTTAATCAAAATGTAAAATGAACGTCGTTTTCAGATCGTGAACATCGACGATTTTCAGGATTCTGAAAACCACACAGACCGCCAACATACTCAGCGTCGTTTTGGGCTCATGGCTGATGACTGCTGATGTCAACGGTGACAATGAGCGTCATTCCGATTTCCAGGTTAATTTGATTTTATTTGACGATCATTCGGTATCGAAGACTACGTGTTCGTGATGGGTCAACAAGGCGACTCCACTCTTCACCTACAGATCCATACGATCCACTCTGTTTCATACTCTGTAGGGTGGTCGTCAGTTTCATCGCAGATTTTTTAAACGATTACTTCTAGTTTCAGCCTTGATCATCCCGAGTTCTGTTCCTTTCTGCACGTGTTCTCACACTAACTCAGTGAATTATACGGACGTAAGCATCATTTTGATGTTGAAGCCGAAAAAATCTCACTACGTGCCCCTTGGTGTAAACCGAGTAACCGATTTTGCAGCGTGGCTGACCTCGACTTAGATATATTTGTTCCTTGATGGACTTCAGCATTATGTCAACAACTCAAATTCAATTGACTTATCAAGTGTCAAATGAACCAACTCTGTCAGTACATTTCACTGTCAATTGCCTTGTGATGTTTGCATTGTAGTAGATTTTTTTTATATATTTCTATGGCTTTTATGTATGCAGGTGCCGTCAGCCACCTGGAAACCGGTGCATCGCGAAATGCCGACAGTGTTCATGTGCTCAAGACCAGAAGTTACACGCAGTTAGATCGCGGTGTTCTTGTTGGGACACCGTTTGACACTTTGGCCAGCAGTTCCGATGCAATGTGAGTACTACATTTTCCGCCTTCCCCTCATGTGTATTTTGTTGAGTTTAATTTGCTACTTGATGGAATGGGTTATCTAACCACATCGGCCGTTATTACAGTCGTCGAAATTTGTGTGTATAAAAGGTCTCGGTGTCACATACCAAGTTAGACATATAGGCAACAAATGTGAATGATCACCCTTTGTATCTCTCACATAGTTCAGTCAGACTGGCATGGTCAGCTCATCGTGTACACATAAAATGATATCCTACATGGAATCACGTTTGGGGACAATTGTGCAGTCCGTGTTCAGTGGGATCAAACCTGTGTGCAGTTCGGTGCGCTTTTTCTCGTAATGTCTTCGTTAACCCGATAACCGACTTTAACGAGTCGTTGACACATTGCTTTGAGGTCAAATTTTAATTGATATGTTCAATTTAATCGTAGTTGACAATTCAATTGCAAGTGTTTCGAGAGTCGTGTTTGCTCCAAATGTAAGAAGTACGTTTGAATCAGATGTCCAAACTAGTTAAGTGCCATTACAGCGTTTACAGTCCTTGGCCGTTTGTTCCATCTAGTATGTGAATTCGAGAGGGAGAGGTTAGTCTTGTGCGTATGTCGGACCCCGTTTGAGTTGAACTTCACATTGTCTCCGTCCGTACTTATATCTGTTTGATGAGCTGTGTTGTCCTGTGGTTTTCGCATTATCTCCTGCTCTCTCATCATCATCACAGACAGTAATACATTAGAATGAACCACTGACGTTTAACTGCCATACAACCATAAAGAAGAAAAAAAGCAAACTCTGTAGAGGAAGAGAGGAGAAAACAGAATGAGGGTGGGAAGGTGCCTAACTATCTAAAATAGCTACGTCCATATTCAAACATTCAAAACCTTACAGACAAACCACTGAGCTATAAGTGAAGGTAAGGCATCATCAGTAAAAAAACCTCCTTACGGCTTTCACTGCCCCGCGTCCTTGAGTGCATTCACTTCGCCAGATATGTCCCAGACTGACGAACACCGCCCTAGCCTTATATATGCACGCTTCTATTTCATTCCCTACACCGACGCCGCCACCACCACCACCGCCGACGCAGATTCCCCGGTATACAAACCGGTCAACAATCTCCATGACATCATTGTCTAACATCAAATCTACGTAATCACAGCAACCTTGCATAACCACTTAACACTTCGAGGCTGCAAAGCGCATTCCGAAGTACTTAGAAAAAAGCGAAATAGCTCCTAACACATTGTTTGTGCTGCTTGAAAGTTATGAAACAGAAACGCCTTGTTGTCAGCATAATCAAGATCAGTCAGTTTTTCATCAAGTAGGAGGCCCACGTCGACATCTTGTGAGTGCCGGAGACAGTGCTGCATTATTTCGTCTATGACGAAATTAATTAATTGATGTGTGCCGCTGCTGATGCTGAAACGAGGCAATTCACCACAAACCCTAACCTGAGCCGAACTATAGGAATAAATCGCCGACAGTATGTTCACATACTTGATCGGTACACCCCTGTGTTAATATTTATTGTGTTGTAATTAGCCTGATGATCAAACACAGAAAACAAGTCTCGTTCGCTATCCTGTCGTTCTCATGATTTTAAAAGTGTAGATCAATCCACCGAGTCCAAAGCACCTTTATGGTCGAGAAATACGGCAATTGTTGGTCGACGGTATACGTGACGCTGCTCCAAAATTTAACGAAGAGTAAAAATGTGATCTACACACCCCGGCCCCTTGTGAAATCCTGCTGTCGCTTTTGGTGTTGCACTGAAGGGGAGACTGCAGTTGAAAGGTTGAATCTGAGTAGGTTGAATTTTGGAGACCAGCATGCTGTGGACAAGATTTTGTTCTCTAGGCTGAAGGTTTAACACACTGTTGACGTAATCCTTTCTCTTCCACCCTCACTTCATCGCTGGTTCAGCTGGTACTTGTGTTGATCTTTTTGAGCTGGGCCTTTGAGACTAGCAGTTTCTAGTCCTACTTAAAGGCTGCCGTGATTTCCTCCAGCTGTATCTGTGGTGATGGTGCCTGCGAGTTGCCACTCATGCAGTTGTGGATTCGGTTTCTTACCATCTCCAAAGGCTACAGCTCGCTGTGTCGAATGCTCACAATCTCTACCGAAAACTAAACCTTCGTTGTTCTTAGATCACGAAACCTTCCGGTCAACCATATATCCACGGGGCACATAAACCACATCAGCATCTTCTTGGTTCGGCGGCCGAGGGGCAAGTTTCTACCATCTCCAATTAATTACATCGGACGCGTTCGCTCCCACCATTTTGCACGTTAAACAACTACCAGAGCTTGCTCTACTCACGTTTGCGTGACAGTTAAGCATCATTGTGAACCACATGTATTATCACTGGTGTTGATTGTTGCGGCGACCTCTTTCCTTGCCCGGAGTCACTAAGTGGCTTTGTTCGTGTGTAGCTCTAATGCTGAGTATCACATTTCTGTTTAGAAGGGGTTTTCGCATGTTCACTGTACTGCACGGTATGTTGTATTTTGTCTGCTAACTGTCGCATGCGGTTTGTGAAAACTTCGCCGCTCAACAGATTAAGCTCGCTGGATAAATTCGTGATTGCCGCATGCACGCGCGTGCACGCCGAACCCTGTACGCCGCTGTCCTGTTTGGCGGCAACCTTCGTACCGACTGTCTTATTGAGTGGTGTAACTCCGATCTTAACTCAAGCAGCACCACACAGGCTTCGGCGCGTGCATGCACAGTACAGCGCTGATTGGATTGTGTCTGTCCGTCTGTCTATTTTGGTGTGTCTGTTTCTCACTCTTGGTGTCTTTTTTATGCACCCATCGGCTCGTTCTTGTGCGTGTGTATGCACGTTCGTTATTCGTTTTCACCATGATCTGAGTGGAGGCTGGTGAATTCGGGTAGGTACCTATATTTTCGTACATGTAACACTAGTCAGGTTCACAATTTAGTACCCTGTATTTTTGTTCTTCCTGATTTTTTTAAAATAATTTATGCAGGTTTACTTTTTTTCTACAATGCAGTGTTCTGCGCTGGATGGTGCTCTAACTACTCAAACACCCGAATCTCTCACCAACCACATCGTTGTATCAGGTTGATATTGTGCATGTAGCAAGCGGTGGTGATAGCGTGACACTGATTGCGGTCTGAACGTTGGGTAGCGCGTAGCCGACATAACTAGTCAAATTCAAAGCAAAGTACGCTGTAGTTTTGTACGATACGGTATTCGACAAACGTTTATCTGCAATTTAACATAAACCTCAACCGTATGGAGGTAACGTTGCTACCCAATGAGCTTAAGTTAAAAATATCAATGTAACTGTGACTGACATCAGACACGGATTCGAGATTCTACAAAGGTTGTAAGTTGTAAATCAGACTTACGAGTAACAAGACAAATTGTCAGTTAGATCGTTCTTGCACCAACAGGAACAATAAGATCAATTTAGGACACTTTTCTCCAGGCTGCGCATACTCCCCCTCTCTCGATTGCTGCATGCATGCCTGTTTAATGCACTTCTATGTTAATGCTGACCTTAATATATCATTAGTTTGACCCCAATATTTGTTCGCGGATGGCAATTGTTTCGTGTTACTCGTTTTGCTATTCCAGAGATTTTCTTAACGACTTGTTTTTCCGTCTTGTTTACTCGTTTGTTGTATTCAAATATGTTTTTTTGTTGTAGAGTTTATGAATCGTTAGACTTATGAACTACATAGCGAATCCATTTTTGTCATATCTTTGCTGTAACGAATGATCGTGTACATTATGGTCCTCTGAGGTTCGTGTCGTCTCTTAGATCTGTTTATAGTGCGTCCTCTAGACACTTAGTTTTAATGGCAAAATGCTTGTCTAGGAGCCCTAAGGCAGTGGTGGTAAACACTCGGGTTGCCTGTATTGAGTAGGTCCGAAATTGACGTATCGAATTCAGTAGTGTCACTCTGAACTCCTACTTACTCGTATCTTAACTTATACCCAACCAGTAAGGTTCGTTATTACTATCCATCGGTCTTCGTGACCCTTTTTTCCTCAGAGAATTTAGAAAATTGTAATGAATGACAATATTTCTTCAAAGTGTCGAACTCCAAAGCATTTAAATTAATCTGGAAATTGTCCGGCGTATGATCCATCGAACTCGAATGTAATCAGTGTTTACCTTGAACTAACATCGAACCCAAAAAGTGCTCGTTGTGACTATCTACAGGTCTATTTGATCTACTCTTTTTCGAGCAGAACCTTAAAACTGGGCACTTAGAGCACGCGATCAGTAACAGCTTTGAAAACAGTCACGACTGGACACTGCATTACTGAGTGGAATTCTGTCGGTACCAGAACAGATAACTTCCCCGAGTCTAGGGTTTGTGCGCACCCAGAGTCGGAAAGATCTAAATATAGTTTTGTAACAATAGCATACCTGTATCCGTTTCGGTGCTACAATTTGGAATGAAACAATAAGATAGGTAGAGTACCCATGTGGCGAAATGCTGCGTTATTACTTATATCCACTTGATGCTAGTTTGTCTCAGATACTGTGTGAATACCACAAACTTACTTTGAACATGTCTGCTAAACGTGCCGCCGAACACCTGGAACGATAGTACAATTCTAGGCACTTCCTTCTGTTTTCGATCCGCAGCACTCAGCTATAGATATTGGGGTTTAAAGTGATGAAAAACCGATTTTGTTGGGTTTCGGTAGATCGAGTAGCTCTGTTTGCACTGAGTGCCGCTCAGTTTATCGTTCTAGCCTATCTGATGATGCTGTTGCCTATGCGAACTCCAGTGTTTTCATCTCTTGCTCACTACATCGCTCTCTCTTGACACACTTATTTAGCATTTCTCCATTCCGATATGCGGACTTCGAAAACTCGATCGAGCGTCACTGTCAGCAGCAGGATCAGTTCTGTCGGCCTGAAATGCTGACTTTAGATGTTCGTAGCATTTCGGATGATGAAGGCCACGAAGAGACCACATTCTCGGAGCTATTGCCGTCAAACGCCGAAACGGATAACACAGGCTCGGCAACTAGCCCAAGTTCATTCGGGTTGATTGTCTCACCGATTCAATCCCAGTCAAAAAATCGTACGAATGTGGGCACCACTGAGTCGCTCGGATCGGGCCTGATTGCTGTTCGGCCTTCTGAACCAGCTAACGAAGGGCTCGAGTGGGACGATTCTGGCGACCTACGTGGGATGGGTCAGTTCAACTGATTCGCTGATGCTCACACCGTTGCAGTTTTCAAATATTCACAATCACTTTCCAATTAGTTGATGTGGCCGTTGACGATTATAAGTGTTTGACTGTCGTTGGCAATGGTTGGTACTAATCTAGGTAGTCACTCCACCATAATGCCATCGCATCTTTAGTTTTGCATGATCACCTTCATTGGTTTATCCGAATTCTGCTAACTTTGAGTTATGGTAGACAGGGTCTGTTTTTAGTTTTGAAACCACATCTAGGGATTGTTTACGGAACCAAATTTTTTGGTGTATTATCGCGCGTCGAACTGTTTTGCTTGGAGTCTGTTCAACATCGTTAGCATTTTTGAGGGAGTTCATTGGGCTGGCCGTCGTGCTTGTTGACTTGTTTTTTATCAGTTCGTTTTTATTGGTTGTCTTAAACAATGCATGTAGATCAGTGTTAAGTCATTGTGGGGTCAATCAGCCTACGTCTGTCTGCCATTGCATTAGTATGTATATTTCGAAACACGTCTAACTGATTTGGTTTTTTGTGTGGTTGACGTGACGTCTGAATTTGTTACACAATAGGCGCTAGGTGACCGGAATGAATTGGTTATTTTTAGGCAACCATCTCCGGCTGTGTATTCGTTTGATACTGTTAACACCGAACATGTTCAGCTACTGGTGGTAGTGCATTAAGCCATGTTTTACTCAACAACTTATTTCACACTCGAAGCAAAATTACTGCTCGTCTCACTTTGTGTATTGTGCTTACGCTAGGGCGAGGGAAACCTCCTTTATTTTTCGAGGTGGAATTTTAAGGTTGTTGCCTCACGGTACATTTCATAATGCATGCCCCCCGGTGGTAGTATCTACCTCTTTGTGATGCAATAAGACGGGAGGTACGTTCTACTTCTCAGTCCAAGGTCTACATCAATTACTCCGAGGTAAGCATGGGAACACTAGCAAGATCAATATGGAACCCCTCTGAGGTCTTCATGCGTTGTTTTCATCTTAGTTTCCCCCCACTACACTAAACAGTATCATATTCATAGTGTCGAAGGAGACTGCACAAAAAGTATAAACTCATGTCTCGACCATGCAACTGTCGTATAGTCGTCTCATCTTTCAAACTCTTTTCAAACCGTTGGGATCAACGTAATTCTTAATGATTTTGATTATATTTGGAACACTAAACTCATCCCTGGCGACTTTTGCTGTATTACTTTCATACGCCCAGGTTGTATACTCGTTGGAGGGAACGGAAATTAAGTGTCACTCTGGTTACTGGTCATGCCTTAATATTGAACGCCACAAGGCATTTTTCGCTATGCAACATGCTTAGTGGTTTATAGGATGAAGTGAGTAAACGCGAACTGAAAACCATGGAAACCCGAGTGGTCGACCGTCCACTCCATAGTTGATATCATCACTGTGCCTTTTGGGATCAACTTGTGATGTATGGCTTGAACACCTGATCCTGTTTGACCAATCGAGTTGGTTTCAGTGAGGCTGCTAAACTCGTCCTCGTGAATGGCCTGCCTGTTTGTCCTTATCGTCATCATTTGAGTCATACCTGCGGTCACTGTGGCTCAGGCTGTCTTTGGTCCACACAATGGCCCACAAAGTAGTAAAGTATTAAAATATATAGGGAGACATGTATGCTACAATTTTATCTTCATGTGTGCGGAAAACGTTGCCCTCACTTTAACTAATTTACATGGGTTGCATAGACGAAACACAGTCGTCCCTTTAAGAAATACAGTATCGTTTAAGCTATTGAAAAGTGTTTTCAACGCAACTTTTTCAAATGACCCTTCTTATTCTCCTCCATGTCTTTTTCATTTATTTTCTCTAGGCATCAAATCTGGTTCACTCGATAGTGGTTTTGGTTTCCACTTGTGTCCTATACCCAGCGGCGGGGATGGAAACAGTCGTGTTGGGGCCAACGTTTATAATGGGTATAATGACAGGTCGTCAACCCGAATATCCACAGACGTGTTCGCCTCATCCACTCCCGATTCGATCCACCGTTCATCGTTAACGTTGGCCGCAGAAGCTGCGGATGCATTCGTATGTGCGCGCCTCGGACCTTCCAATCACCAGTCCTCTTGTGCTCGAAATATACCAGATCAATCCAGAAACTACATATTGAGAACTAATGATTATAAAGAGGTAAGCTTTGTTGATGTATGGATTTTTGAAAGTGTGCATTCATAATCCATGTGGTCCATCAATCACGTATGACCTTCGAACTTCTTGGTAGCTGGGTCATCTCCGGATTCTTTCTTGTACTAGTGGTTTACTTGTAAGCCGATGTGTTTTGGACTAGCCCGGTCTCAGTCACTAGCATTTATGAACATTTTTATTATCTAGCATAAACGGTCCACTTCATCACCATTCTTTTGCATGGAGTATGGCTAAACGGATCAAGCTTCAAATCTGTTTTTGTACAAATCTACACGATTCCTTGCCTGTATGGCCTACTCGCTTTCGGATCGCGGTTGTAACAAGGCTACTCAAAACGGACAATCTTAGTAAACTAATCTTGCGAAAAAGTCTTGTGGCGTAGTTCTGAGTGGTTTGCATTGGACATTGGGAAGCTGATGCCTCACCGGCTTTACAAGTGGCGTTAGTTGACGCGCAGCGTCTATATTTTGTCCATTTGACTGATGCTCTCAATTATTCCATCGGGACGATATGGCTGTCTCGATAATCAAACTTTTGGGCCACCTCCAACGTGTGCTTACTGATGCCGAGCGCAAGATTCGGCTTCTGCCTGTGACCATACAGTGCATCGAGATGGTCCGCGCGCAACATCTACTGTTTGAAGTCAATCATCTAAATTCATCCCGTTGCAGCTAATTGTCGAAGAATGTCGGCATTCATGCGCTTACAAGAAGCCACGAGTGCATTTTTGGAAGGTGTAGTCTTGAACGAATGAACTGTTAGTATTGCCCATCAGCAGTAGAATTTTTGTGGTTGAACACAATCTATACAATAAATTATTTGATCCTATATTTTGGTTCGGTAGCTGCGGCTAGTATAAGTCTTGAAATTGCAGTGCTCTTATTGAAGAATCTTGAGAGGCGTCTCTTTAGAGTAACATATGGGATTGTGGTGACTTTGGCCACTGAGTGGTTGTGGAGTTGCTCTCAAGCACGAGACAGGTATTTTCGAATTTGGAGTTTCTCGATTTTGAAGTTTACGAGGCCAGGATTGTGTTACTGATGATATGCAGTAGAAGATTTCAGAGGTATCTGATTGAATTTGTTTTCACACTGGTCGTGTTTTTTGTTTCGAGCTATTTTCTAAGGTTGTTATGGTACACCGAAATTTCTGAGAAAATGAAAAAAACTGTCCTTCGCTATCGCGTCTACCTGTAATATGAGGTTGCCTATTTCCTCTTTCTTGGCAGGGACTTGATCCAGTCTGCTGTTCAACCCCAACCCACACATCTTTTTATGGCAGTAGTCATCCAACAGGTTCACCGACCGCAATTCATGCTCCTTGGTCACCTCGTCTGAATAGTAGTCCAAAAACTAATGGATCACATCGAACCGATTACACAGAAGCTGTTGTCAGTACATCCCAGCTTCCTCGGTCAGAATCGTTGCTGAGTCTATTCACTTCCCAGCAGAATCCTCTTATCTTAGAAAGTGGTTTTCAGAAACCTTCGGTATGCGCACTTCAGAGTATTACTGCTTTAATTTGAGTTACGGTCATCCTCAGATACGCTCATATTTATTTTTTAAATCAAATTTATTGGCTTGTATTGACTCGGTGTACGTCACGTTTGAACTTTCCCTTAAGTAGCGGCCAATTTGCCCGCATGCCGCAAAATCGCGGATATAAGGGAGGGTTAGGATTAAATTAGACTTAATTTTACAATTGGCTGAACAGTTACTTAGGCCAGTAAGTTTCGCTCCAATTTAATGTCTAATTGGTGTTCATTGTATCCATATGCCGGCTATATCCAGTTAAGTGCACTCTCTTTTTAACCATTACTTAATGACTGTTGCTTCCTTAGGTTGCTTACTCAAATCATCTAAATATGTTGGATACGTCACTTTTCTCTCATTTTCATGAAAGCATGAATACCTGACTTAGTTGACAGCGAGTTCCTGATTTCTTCGGATTTTTTGTCATCGTATCATAACTCTGGTCAACTTTGCTCTCATATCACGCGTTATCACATCAGAACAAGTTGTCTCATTTTCCCTGCATTGTTAAGTAAATCAATCCCAATCAATCCCAATCGCGTTTTCAGAAACACACCAGAAGCTTGTCCAGTTGTCGCTTGCCAGAATAATAGTGTGCAACAATGTTGCCATCGAATATACTTGAAAAAACGCAACAGTCGTCATGTAGCATGTATACCTAAGCATCATTTCGTTTGGTTTTTGAACGAAATGAAGTACAAAAGTTTAGACATGTGGTGGCCTGCGAGCAGAATTTTCAAAGTGATCAGTCATCATTCGAGCATAATTATAACAGGTAGGGATTTAGATGTAAGATGAAAACAAAGGGTAAGAATAAAGAAATAAGAATGGGGAGCACACTCAATCTATGTTACGTGCTACCAAGGTAGCGACAGATTCGCAACCACGGTGGTCGTTTCATACGGTATGTAGCAAGCACGTCGAAAAAAGCTAATAATTGTCCGTCCTTTGTCTGACAGATAACACGGAATACTCGATGCTTCGATGGCCAGATATTCCTGTAGATGTTCTATGATTACATTCGTTGCAGCCCCACTTTTGGCACTCAGAAGCCATTTGGAATGGTGTTCTGAGATCCGGATGCGGATTGCCCTCATTGTACTGTAAATTTAAAGCGGTTTGTTCCCTTGATGAGGTTGGTTGAGGCCGTGGGAAAACGCAAATCATTTTATGTTCTCTGGAGTAAAATTTCGTACATTCTGATCACATTTGAGCAGATAACTAATTTTAGACAGAATGAATGCATCACGAACTTTGGCTCGGCATCCTGTTTGGATTGTGTTTTGCTGTTGATGACGCTGGGTGCCGTCCGTCGGCCTTTATACAAGCGTCTGGCGCTTTTAATTGTTTCCAGCCACTTGAGAAAAGATAGGTGTCGATTTGTTCTCACTATATAGCTCATACTACGGCTATACGAATATTTGTATAATCATTGGACGAACGCTGTTTGTTCGTAGCCGAGGAGACTGGTGAAACTCTGGTTCGATGTGTCATACATAGTTGTGCAGCATTATAAGATCCAGATATAGCAGCTGTTAGACGTCTTTTTGTCATTATTGATCAGTATTGGCGCGAAATTTACTTGTAACCAAACCATGTCAACGTCAATAAAAATATATATATATATATGTAACAAATGAACAGCAGTGTACCACATATAAGCGGATACGAAAACTGTACAACGAAATGTGGAGATTTATCGAAATCCTGACAGCACTATAGAAATGAGTTGCGCATCGCTGCTTGAACAAGTGGGGACTTACGGCGTGTGACGAAGAGATGGGTTGATGTTAACGTAATCCTTGATTTGTAATTTCTTTGCTGTGTGAAGCTGTACAAGCCTCGGAGTTAAAATCCTCTCGGTGCAACCGTGTACCGCTCAGCTTGTGTCCACCAGTCCAGGCACGATGCTGTGCCCTCTTCGTTTCAAACCTCCCCCTATGCGAACACGTGTGAGAGGGCCTGATAGCTTTTTAGTTTGACCAGTGTTCGTGACCGATGACAGTCCTAAACCATGCGTGGTCGCGAGCGGAAGCGTGCGGTACGCAAAGGAACCATCGGTGCCATAGGTCGCGGTGACGTGACTATATGGCGTTGTGATGTGTGCGGCCGCGAATGCGCTGGCCGTTTGGGGCTGGTAGGTCACCAACGTACTCATAGTACCCCGTCGGCGAAGAGGCGGCGAGTACGCTAGGCTCAGGTAGGTCAAATCGGTATACCTATTCTACTTCTGTTAATGACTGCATCGGCCAACATCGTGGTCATTGACAATTAATCCGCTCTTCTTTTCAGAAACCTGAGTGTCTGTGGTCTTCTACCCATTCTTTTCTCCGGCTTTGTTGATGTAATGTATGATGAATGGTCTGCCTGGCTTTTCATAGTCCAATGAGAACTTTGCTTTTCATCCTTATCTTCTCTGGGATGCACTAACCTGCACCCCTATACTGCAACGCTTCTTGTATTACACTTCAAAAATCTTTCTTCTCAGTGTAGATCTCGTCATTGCAGCCTCTCTGTTTAGTTTCCGAGAGATAAGAGTTTCCTTTCCTTATTAGCCAATCAAGTGGCTAACCAGCATTGGCCGGCTGGACAGAAAGGCCCCACTGGCACACCTCCCGGTCTTATTCCTTCGGGTTTACACTGGATATGTGGTGTGTTGGTGGAACTGCAATTGGTGCAGCGCAAGCCAATTGCAGTGATGGCTAAGCGCAGGCGTCCTTTGGCTTCGGTCACTGTGACAGGCTAATCCGAATCCGATGCCGCCAACCGTGTGTGTGAGGATGCGAGACAAGATGGTACAGACACCGGCTGTGCCAACCGTGTCAGGTGCACAATGAGTGAGCACGGCTTTCTTTATCAAGGTCACTTTGCAGTTCGGAATGCAGGCTAAAAGGTCACGAAACGTCGAACCGCGTCGAGTTATCAAATAGGACGTGTCAATGCGGTTATTAGTGCAGATAGACAAAAATGTGTCGAAAATGTCCTGTCAAGAGGGGACACCCACAACCAGCCGTCACCTAGAGACGCGGGTTCTGAGTATACCGTCTTTTTTGGTATCGTAGTTTTCTGTATCCTTGGGGTGATTTCACTGCTATGCTTCTTGATAAATTGCAAAGAATACCCGTTGGCCCGCGGGGTATCTGTAAGTTTGCTTGGTTCTAGTGGTAGATTGTCTACTGTGCACACTCTTCGCACTCTGTGAAAGAGCGTTCGAACTGGGCTACTCTTATATTGCACCGGACGGAAGCTTTCGGAATGCGTATACTGTCCTGTCCGGGTAGGCTTTCTGTAGGCGGATCTTCCTATCGTGCCGTCTGATCTTCGGATAACTACAATGTCCGGGAACGGAAGACAGTTAACTGTTTACTTCGTTCTCTCCAGTTGGCTTGAGTTTTAGATGTGCTTGATTCAGCTCCAAGAATAACGCGTTCGGATCGTCTGATTTCTCAAAGATGGCCAGCATGTCGTCTACGTAACGTAAACTACTGGCTTTGACAGGCTTTCACGTAATGTAGATTGTACCTTACCCGTAAAGAAATCAGCTAGGAGTGGACCCAGGGGAATTCCCACTGCAGTCACGTCCATTTGCCGGAAAGTGAACATCTGAAAGTTGAATTTTAAATTTTGTGCACATGAGTACTAATGATTTTAGTTCGGATGCTGAAATAGTAAAAGGAGCACTGCTGCTTAGAATAAAACTGCAAATGGTACTAATCGTTTCGTGCAGCGGGATGTTAGTGAAAAGGTACTTCACATCCAATCAACACATCAGTTTGTTCCACACATGTAAACCTCCTACACAACTCAAAAGTTCAAAGTTATCTTTCAGAATATACTGACTGAAACATCTTCTGACTGGTTCAAACAAATCAGCTAGCTAACGACTTAACTTACGCCGCGTTACGTTGCATATTAGCACAGTAGGCCAACGTGGGACATTGGACTTGTGAGTTCTGGGCGATCCATACGTATACGGCTTCCGCGTGCCCACTGGCTTCAACAACTTTTGTTGGTCTGCAAAAATTGCGCAATTTATCCGCAGTTCTTCTAACCTGACGAGGATTTCCCTTCCCAATTCTTATTCATTTTCGGGAGTGTCGCTCGGAAAAAACTTCTGAGCATCGCCAATAATTTCAGACATTTCCCTCACATTCCGTTTTACCCATCAATACGACCCCGAAGCGTTTGTCCTGACTTAACGCCATTAAGATGAAGAGTGTGCCTGAGGATTATGTGAACATTCTGAAAGCAGTTTGCTGTCAGACCTCGGGCAGGGTTAGGGCTTGTAACAGCGTACCATTGACCTTTAGCATCTTTCTCATTCAACTTTGCAATGGACGACACCCCAGAGTGTACCCCGACAGTCTGAATATGATGACGTGTAACTGCTCCCAGATATTCGGCATCAAGCCACGGAGTACGAAGACGAAACAGACAACATGTGAGGGTTCCCATGGAGCTAAGAACATGTTAGACACACTAGAAGCTTCAGTTTACCAGTTTTTTATGGCCTTTGCACCTACTGAGTGCAAGGTGCTGTTGCAAGATTGGCAGAATTCTGTCCCCACTCTCACTCTTGGTGGTGTGCCGTTGGAGTTAGTTGAGAAGTTTGTGTAGCTCAGGCGCTGTATCTAGGCTGATGGAATGTCTGATGAGGTCAAATCGCGCGGCAAAAGCCTGGGTGGCGTTTGGTAACTTACATTGTCTACGGCGTCGACGTGATCTCAGTCTTTCTGTGAATGGCCGAGCGCATAATGCAATCGTAATTGAAATTCTGTTGTATGACTCCAAAGCCTGATCCATTCGCACGGAGGATGTTCGCAGAGTACTCGTTTACGACCTTTAGCGGCGTATATTGGGAACATCGTGTCAGCAAAGGCCAAACTCGCTGATTTGTCTTCGGGACGGATAAACCCTGTTGATCACCGAGCGTGCTGACCTTGCTTCACAGTCTTCATTAGCTGGACCACATCTTACAAAAGCCAACTCACTACTTGTCACATCATACCTTGTTTGCAAGTAGGGGGTTAGGCTGAAAACAGCAGTCTGGTGGTCTGCACATCATTTTGGTTCGGAGCATGAAGGCGCTCTCTCGGAAGCTTGCTTCAGTGGGGTACTCTTAGCTACCTGGCTGGGGTCCAAAGAACAGTGAACAACTTTGGTTCAGGACGCTGTCTGGTTGTCGAAGGATAGAAGTCATCGGCGCTTGTGTTGCTGGTGTGTTGTAATTGTTTATTCTTCTACATTTTTTCGATCTACTTTAAATAGCGTTTTTTTATATCGTTGCATGTTTACCATTCCCTATGGACATTATGTGTTAAATACAATATTTGATGGATACTTTCTGTCATGCATTTGAATGTTTTTCTGGGTAGGAATAACACCCCAGGAATCACTGTGCGTCTCAGGGAACCAAACTTTGAAATTTTTGTTTCGAATTTCGACCTTTTATTATAAACTATTCTATCCGGTTGCCGCTGATAGATTCGTCATAGGGTCTTGCAGAGTACGTGTACAATTTTGTTTTAGAACGGCACACCGAACAATTCGACACTTCACGGCGGCACAGACGGTAAGACTGCCACTATTGTAGTTTTTGTCATAATTTTGTTATATTATCGCTATGCATACATATATATACATATATATGATGTTATCGTTGTAATCTTATCGACCTTCATTGTGATGTTTGTGGTCGTTGAAACGTGTGCAGAGAGTGGGCTTGTATTGTCGTTTTATTAGGACTCGCCGACTAAGTCACACGGTGTGTTATTGTGATGTTACATTATTGATTGAAGCATTCTCGTCACCTAAATACCAGTTTTCGAATTCACCCATAAATATCGTCGTTTCATGACCCAGCAGGTCTGATCTGAATCCTTCCCTGATTTTAAGCCGCCTTGCTACTTCCAACTACTCGATATCTGTTTCCGTGGGTTCGTAGTATGGAGAATCGGTCTGTTCAGTGACAAGATTTGAATTAGGAGGGCTTTCCTAAAGCGAAAAAACGGCCACATCGCTAACATTAACGATTTCTTTGAGTTCGTCTTTGCTTTTCTTCACGTAGATGCAGTGATTGTCATTTTCCATCGTCCGTACCCCAGTTCGCTTACTTGAGATCAGTGAAACCTGAAATGCTGAGATTGAGCTTTGGCCGGTTTGATGTGAAAGTGTGACAACGCTCCAAATTAAGTTGTAAATTGCTAATGTCACAACGCCTGAGTTCTTAGATGTCCAGCGTGCTCTGAGTTTGTCACCAGTCTCCAACTCAGTAGTTTAAATAACTGGGTTCCACTTTGAATCTGAGAGCAGCATTCAGACTATGAAAGTGACTCAACAGTTAGCAGCGAAGTGTTTGATCGGTCTTCTAACACCAACTTGGGTGCGCAAAATCCTTTCTTGTGTCCGGTTGCTACGCATAATGCAATGGCGTCTCCTGAACTGACTAGGTCACAGAATACTATGTATCACATTGTCAGCACAATAGTGATCTCGTTGGAGCCGCATTAAAAGGTCGTGTAACGAGCTGTGGTGGTTTGACTGCATGATTAGGGTCGAGATACGGGCCGAATGCCAAATCATGGTGACTTCGCATTTCAAATTGGTGGGATTTCAACATTCAGCTATGGATTGTTAGAACGTCATTTGAGGGTCTTACTCAACCTTTCTTATAACTCGCTCACATATATCTGCACCTATTGGCTACTGAACATTTCTGTCCCTGATTCAGAAAACAGAATGTGAGCTCGGTGGTCGCACGACAGGGTGATAGGAGCGACCTATGTTGTATACAATAAACAATGTAGGCTTGTTGATCGTCATGGGAAGCCTTCCAAGCCGAAAGTCTAACTCGGCTCCGGTATCATTCGATGGCTATCTACGTTTCATTCGGAGGAGTCGGCGGCTGTCTGTGGTGATCCGAATCAGAACCTCAAAACTAGTTACCTTTAATTTGGGCTCTCTTGGCGACTACTCAGCTCTCATCGGCTGCTATGCCAATTGATATTTTTTCTGTCTCACTATTGCTAATACGGATTGGTAAAGGCATGGATAATCATTCAGGCGAACAGACGATGGCATTCATCACTGTATACTTGGTCATGTGATACAAGTTACTGGCATGCGGTCCCACTGTTCGCTTCGTTTTAGTTGGTGGCAACAGATGATTTAGCTTACCGTAATTGTTTGCAGAGTTCTTTTTTGTTGTCGTGTCCACAACCATCCTTATGCTTTCCCGTTCTTGAATAGATTTTTCTTGCTCTGAAATGTTGGTGCTTTTCCCTTAACTTTGTCAATGGAATCCAGAGTACCGTGATGTGCGACTGTTAGTTTCTGCAGTATATTAAGCAGTTAAATTGTTCAGTGGAGTTATGGTTCAGTTATGTCTATAGTTTGCGACTGGCTGTGTGGTCGATTGCGTGTCCACTGCTCCCGGAAAATACCAGTGAAATAAGGTGCTACGTTCCTAACCAAATAGGCTTAATTGCACTTATGATGTCATTGGCGTAGTGGTCAACGCAAGTGGTTAATGGGAACGTGGATCGCAAAGATACATATCAATAACGAGCCCTAACAGTAGCAAAACTCGGGCCTAAGAATTCCTTTCGATGAAAACTAGCTGGAACGTGTCTAAGTACTGATGCTGCGATGAAAACTTTGTCAACGAAATTCCTGTTCACTTTTCAGTCATTGGTGATCCTTATTGATTGGCAATGCAAATTGTTCGTAAGGTAGGTGGCTTTAGCTAAATAGTGAGAATTACACGTAATCATCTTGCTTTGGTGTACTCAAATAAAACCGAGATCTTTCTTGGTGTCTTTTCTTGAATATTTAGTAGTAACCGTCTCGTTTCCAAATTTTATACATTTGGCGCTAACCCGTGTTACGGGATGAATTGAGTCCGTACTGCGTGACAACAACGTTGATAGATATTATGTTGTCACGCTATTGCAAGATTCAGGGGGACATTATTCAGATGTCTTTTACATTCCGATTTGGCTGTGTTTGACAAAATGTAACGTTAATTTTTCCGTTTCCCACTGTCAGTCGTCTCTTTCCATGTGAGAGACTTGATCGCTCGAGTTTGAACCTGTCAGGCTGTCAAATCGTGGCCAGTAGCAGTCATGCGACTGTAAGTCATCGGTGTCATCGTGCGACTCTGTTGCGTATCTTCCAACGTTGATGGGACCCATCTTTTAGGTCTCAGCTTGTGAAGGCAATCCCAGTCTCGATGTTGTCACACTTTCATAAAGACCCATTGCCTTCTCCTGGCTAAGATAAAACAAGACATTCATTTCTGTTATTGTAAATTTGCTGGTGAAGAGTCAATACGAAATGTTTGCATCTACCACTTTTCGTGCTCTAACGGTTCTATTTCCGGATTTGTCACCGGCTAGTATCACTGTGTAACTTTTGAGTCCGTCTTGCTGCTGCAAAGTGTTATGGACTGCGGTGTCCAAGTTCCCGAACATTTAATGGTGTGCAGTTGACCAGGTTGCGTTTTTATTTCATAAAAATTTTCCTGGCGTTTTTTGTGACGTTGATACGGCATCCTAACATAGCGGTCATTCCGTCGACTGTTTTTGATTCACTGAGCAGACGTTTGGTTTGGTTTGCTACGCTCCAAAAAAATTGAGTTCATTCTAACATTTTCTTCGTTTATCTTGCAGCGAACATTCGTTCGTGGTTCCTTACTCCACCGGATTTGTATCTATTTTTAAAATCGGTTCATCAAGAAGCTGTGCCTTTGGTGAACCTGTTGACAAGACTGGAACGGCCATCAGTACCTAGTATAGCTAGCGACCAGAATGATGCTCAGTGCTCTCAGTCGGACTCCAACCTGACTAATAGTGACGCGGAGCGTGAGCGGATTCAGCTGGATATTGATTTGAGTTTTTTGCAGGTATGATTGTGGTTTTCGTCTATGCTGTCTTCTATGTTTGGTTAATCTTGCCCTTTTAAAGTCTTAGAATGGCATGTCTCTCTGCGTCAGTATACTCAACGCTCACTCTTTGTAAACCAGGCTTTCTCAAATCGATAAGTTAGCAGTTTTCGCTTTTTGATTGTGTTGTGAAATGAGAGCATGATTTTCGGTGATCACACCAGTAGGCCGGTAAAGCTAACAATTTGATTGCCTTTAATAAAAAGGTAGCAGCCTATTGGCGCTAACTTACACTGCACTTATCACTTTATATGTAACTTTGACGAAAGTTGCATCTGCAGAATCGATAGGTGCTTGATATATAGAATGAAGAAAACATGTGCCGAAATGACTTCTTTTGTCCCTGGATCACATAAACTTCCGACTTCGCCTATTGATAGACGCATGTTGACCACTGACCTTCGGATTGATTCCGAATTTACATTCAGGATCATAGTATGCCAAGCTAGTCCACGTTTCCTGCATTTTGCTGAGGCGGTCATGATTAACCATCTCGAGGCAACATCATGTGTACAAAAACAACCGTATGTAAACCTTTGACCCTCATTGACCTAACAGTTTTGCGCAATTGTCATCCACCCCATTTTCTGTTTTATTTCTTCGTCTCCTATTCCACTAGTGCTATATATGTATACATATACACCTGGTTGTTGTTATTTGGCGCCGAAGAGGCAATATTGATACTAGTATCCATGTCCTTACTGCTGTGTTTAGATTTAATTGCAGTTAACGCTGTTTGTTATCAAGTCCCATTTAGACATAACTTCTGGTGTTAACGTTTGTTCTCTGGTGCCCGGAAATACGCTTCTGTTCCCCATGAGTCTCCTCTCAAAAATATTTTCACACGAAATGTATTCAGTTGTTATATTCAAATCAGGTTGATTCTACCCATCGAGTTGTCGAATGTTCAGATTTTTCATTCTACACATGCCCTTTTTTATTGCGTCGTATTTGCACGACTTATGGGGACCCACTGTTCTCCATTTTTCCCCCTACTGCCCACAGTATTATGCTCGATACCTTACCGAATGGTCTACAGCCTCAGATGTACTTTACAAACAACTTAAAGAGCTGCCCGCTTCTTCGTCGCAAGCAAATGAGGTAACCTTGGCTATCCATGTGTTTGTCGATTGGGTCGACGCCTTGCAGACGAGGTGAGTATTGACTGCACTAGTGCCTTGATTTCCCTTTCACAATGTGGTCATCTTTATAGTTTTATCCCATGTATAATGTTCTCAGTTGATTGTATTTTTAAGGAACGAGAGAGAGTACAGAGGCATGAGTCTGAGATTGTAGTCACTTTCAGTTCTAGACTATGGTTCACTGAGATTACGGCGAGTTGTCTTAAATTTTCGGTATATCAGTACAGCGATATCATTTGGTGTGTTTGTGAATGCATTTAGATGATTGTCTGGAATCACCAACCTGGTTTTGCGTGATGTCTACGAGGCTCGTGGCCGTTTCTATGTGCATGTGTGTACGTCGCTCTGTGTTTATTTGCTCATTTGCTTTGTTCGTTTCACAGTTGCGTTTCTATCAAGACTGGAACCTTTATTCACAATTGACCGGTTTTCATCGGCACAATGTCGATTTTTCGAGAACTGATTGATTAATCTGCAGTCTTTTATGAATGTTTATTTATCTATTCATTAAAGTTGTTTAACTCCGAAACTGTTCACATGCTAGCCTACCGTCCATACTGTTGGTGTATCTGATCTAGGCACATCTGTGGTTGTTTTCGCCGAATTGGCTTCTTGCAAAGGCGTATCAACTTTGATGCTGTTTGGTAGTTAACAGTGTTGTCAAAGGTTCAGGTCAATTGCTACGCCAGTTTTACACGTGTTTGGGAATTTCCTGAGGGAAGTGCAGTGTGATTTTCTTCGTACCGGAAACTTGTGAAAATCGACATCGTTCAGGTTTGCAACGTTTATGAATTACAGACAAATATGACAAAGTACGTCATTCATTTATGTGTTGATCAGCCTTAATAAGCTTTTTAAAACCGTGTTCCACACTTTACTCAGCGAACGAGAGCCAGACATTCTTTCCTGTCAGTCGAGGGTGGAACCTACGGCCGTAGTCTACCCTGTTCTTCGGCTTTCTCGCCTCTTTTACAAAAAGCAGTCGAGAGCAATCTTTTAAGTTTGCACTGACGGATTCGGGAGACGGCGCTTGGACTGATTTTTATCGGTAGTTACCCGACGGCCGGACGACTCTTGGCGCACATCCTTATCGCGGATAGAAAGTTGGTGCGATCAGAGGAGAATGTAGCTGTCAGAACCCAATCCAGCTTGCTCAGTCGGAGAAGGCCTTATGAGAAAATTCTTCTCTTCCACTGCTTTCTCATCGTTACTGCGGGCTTTTCTATTTTGCAACTGTGATCGTTATTGATTTCTTAGTGGTTGCAAAGTCAGGAAGTAAATGGACTGTACACTCGTTTAAGGACTCTGTATTCAGACTTCATTTCAAACAGGATTCGTTCGTGCTCTTTTATTGTGCGGTCTGTGGAAGGAATAAAAGGAGGTAGGGTCAAAGAGAGTTTCACATGTGTTTATAATTTTTCTGCGTGCGTTCATCTTTGTTTATGCGCACGTGACCTGCGAAGGGCGTCGTAGTGCTTTGGTTATTGTTGAATTCGCAGCTCATGTAGAGTGAAGGAGCAGTGAATGATGGTCATCCGCTAATACTAGCCTTCATTACGATCAGTGCACTTAAATTGGTACTGTATCTGGACCGCTTGACGTTGCATACCGTTTTGTGACCTCAACGACCACAAGTACTTGTTGCTTCTGTGGATATCTGGGGAATTCTGGCGCTGCTGGATGTCGCGCGTTACTGTTAATCGGCAGTGTATACAATGTAAGATAGTGACAAATACGGGCAACGGTAAACCGCGTTATGCGAGATTTAATTCGAAAATGTGATAACTCACAGTGTTTGCATGTCAATTTTGATGTACGTCACCAATCGAAAAAATATGAATAGACGACGGCAATATTTCTAAATCAGGGTTCGATTTACTCATTTGAAAGAAAACCCTTAGTTTTTTAGTTTTCTAGTTTAAAACTATGCATCATTATTATTGCCCGTATGTGAAAACAGACCGATGTTTATTAATTATTCACAAGTGTGTTTGCACATGAACCAAGGAGTTCACTAGCTTTTGCTTTAGTCACTCTTTCCTGCCCGCACCATTGTCCTGAAATCCAGTATCCAGTTTACATTGAGCCAAAGCCGGACACAGAAAGTTGAGTGAAAATTCGGTATGACAACCTCATAGAACTCCGTTTTTTCATATATCTTAACCACGTTTCCCGATCGTACACGATGCTCAATATGAACAGTTGCGAAGGACAGCTAACCTTTTTTAAAGTAAATTCGGTGGGCTTATCAATTTAACCACTTAAACTTTGTAGATCAGTTACAAGGATGGGTGTTTAAATGACAATCTTCGTAATTATTAGCGTGTTTTGATAGTCGCGGGTACTGGTGCTCGACTCGAACAGTCAGCGCAGGTAGACGAAGTGGACTAGTCACTGCTTAATAGAACCTCACCAAACGGAACAAATGTGCAAATCTCAGTATATATTCGTGTTCATTTCTGCTAGTTCCTCCTACCTTGTCGGATACACTATCTCTGACCATTGTCAAAAATCTGAGTTTAATATGACTTGTCATTACGACCGACGAAGAACCGTCAGCTTGTTCATCAGTTTACCTCTACAGCGCTTTTTAACCGTTGTGTTTCTGTTTGTGCTTCACAGTGGAATGTTTTTCCTGGTGGCCCATATGTGTATCCCTACCTTTGTACGTAAACTTGCAAAATAATGTTTGAGTTGTGTCACCTCGAGCTGTGTAGTCAACGAGCCGTCGCCAGAACGTCATGCTTGGGATGGTTTTCGAGGAGAGGGATGTTTTTGATTAACGTTCTACTGTTATCGATCAAGACACCGTTTTCATTATTCAGCCTTGTGGACATCAATTGTCCCATCACATTTATTTATCGTCTATGTTTAGCCGATCGAAGTGTTTCGAGAGACTCGAAACAAAACAAATCATGTATTAGAGTCTCTTGATCTTGCACGATACGTTGAAATGCGTTTGTTCAGGCATTTGTTCACTGTTTAACGCTGCGATCTTATCAGAGTTTGATTGTTACGGTTGCTGTTGCTACAGTGTTCGAGGTGAATTTTATTCACCACCTTTTGATTTCATCACGGTCAGCTCTTCGTCAATTTTGTTGACATTCGAACACAGGTGTGACATTTCACGAATCTGATGAACTATCTATCGTCCTTCTGTTCATTGTGACCTTTGTACACGCATACCCTAACCGTGTTTATTTTTCAAATTCTTTAGGAGATGTATTTTTCTGTCAATCTAATACTTGGAACCACGTTGTTGGCTAGATTTTCGTCGTCATATTTTGTAGTTACTCATTACCATCATCATTATCATGGATTGCAAATCGTCACTGATGCTTCACTGCTGTGCAATCATTAAGAGGACAAACCCTGTACGGAAAGAAAGAAGGAAAAGGGATCTAATTATCAAAAATAGCTAATTCAGCTTCAAAGTGCCGACATCTTGCAAACGAATAAGCGAGTTATAGGTGACGGTAAGGAGTCATCATTAAGATAGATCGATTAGATAGATTCCTCACGGCCATCACTTTCCAGCGTCATTAATTACACTCACTTCGCAGAAAACTCGGCCAAACAACGACAACTTTCACGCCGCTGAGCTCCATTAGCCGCTATTTCACCTAACGTCCCCACTCATCGATTCTGTCTCAGCGATACTGGACCCTGACGCTGTGTGACGGCCTGTGCACCTCGTAACCTATCGGACTAAACTTGATAGTGTGGTGACCACACCGACAGAGTTACTCATATCAGGCAGGCCAATAGGTAGAGATCTGACCAACCACAGTCTCCTGGTGCTCCAGGTTTGGGATTGTGAGAAGGTTGGCATCTTTATTCTAAAAAATGTACCAGTTCTGGTCCACATCCGCCCACCCGCTGCCTTGCGGCACAGGCTTTTTAGCCAAAGGTTTTGGTTGAGAATCCCAATCTTTCTCCTGTCTAGGTCTGGACGTCCTGGCAATATCTCAGCCCACATACAGTCGTGGACATTCACAACACTGTAAATTCCATACTGCATTGGCTGACTCACAGTATAAACCGGGTCGCCCCATCTGCTGCATACCGCAGGGTGGATAGACGAAAACATGCAGCTGTTGACCCCTCTGCTACTATCCTACCGAATATAGCTCTCAGACGCCTCCCAACCGCATATCTGGTGGTTACTTTGCACGTCTCACAACAGATTCAGGTAATTGTAGTAACACTGAGCCGGTAAGCTCTATTTATTGCCATTCGGCTTTAAGCCTCCATCGTCCCCTGCTTAGACCCAGGGTGTGAATTAATATAGGTACCGTCAACGTTCGCACTGTGAAACAAATAGGTCAGTAGATCGCTCTTACACGAACGTTAGATTCGTCGAAAGTCGATGTCTGCTGTATTTTGGAGACTAGAATCCAGGACAGTAGTCAACGTATGGAACTAACAGCAATCGCATTGTCCACCGATACTGGTTGTGCACTTCAGGTGACTCTAGGTCCGCGGTTACCGACCAGGCTGGCGTAGGTATAGTCCTGAGCACGACGGCCGCAGCCGCACTGGTAGATTGGATTCCTGTTAACAGTAGGCTTTGTGCTGTCCGCTTGGTAGGTTCTGTTGAGGCCAGCTGTAGACGCAGGACTTTCAGGAATCTGTTCAATGTGTCTGCATACGCCCCTACTGATTGCAGTGACACCGGCGTCAAGGACGCATTTTATTCGGATCTGGCCGCTCTTCACTTGACGCGAGGTTCTGATGTATTTGTTTCGACCGGCGATTTGCACACTCAGGTCGGGCGCCTTGGTGAAGTCAGATCTGGTCTAGGTGGCGGTTTTGGGATAGCACCACATCGTTCGGATAATGGCGGGCGATTGTTGCAGCTGTGCACTAAGCACAGGCTATTTTCAGCCTACACTCGTTTTAGGCATCGTGCACGTGATCGTAAAGCTTGGTGCCCGCCTTCTTCAAATCAGGCCTGGTGTCAGGTAGACTACGTAGCTGTTAGTTGTAGGTGGCGGGGTTCAACACAAGATTGTCGTTCTTATTTGAGCACGTACTTGGATTGGGATCATGCATTGGTACGTTATCATTTTGTTCTTACTTTTGTTGGGCAACAACCCCACCGACAGCAACGACTTGCTGTTGAAAAAGTGACTTAACCATCGGTAAAGCATAAGTACCGAACCGGCTTAGAAGGCTGCCTTAGTGGTTCTCACTCCAAAGATCCTGATAGCTGCTGGACTCAGATCTCACGGGCCGTTCTGGCAGCAGGTCTTGTAGCATGCAGCACGGGGATATTATGGGTTGAAGAGACATTGCATGTCAGAGAAATCCATGGAGTTGTTAGAAGTCAGACGGAATATTCCTGCTTGTAGTTCGTATAACAAGATTAGGAGAGATATCCGTAGGAAACTGAAACGTTGTCTAAAGTCTGATCGTGGAGCTTGATTAGTAGCAAAGGTTAAGGAAGTGGAGACAGTTTTTGCGTCAGGGAACACCGGCAAATTGTTTAATCTGATCCGTGCCGCTGGTCCCAGGCGACCGTCCGTCAGTGAAGTCAGCGAGGCAGATGGCACACTTATCTATAGTGACTTCAGAGAGTTAGAACGGTGGGTGGAACACTGAGTGTCAATTTAGTTGGTCTTCTGCATCTTCTGTGTTGCCGCCACAAGTTTCTAATGTAGCACCATGTTTGGTAGAGTTGGAACCACCCAGTGAGACTGAGGTGCGCGATTGCATCTGTGTTCTCCAACGTGAAAGGGCTGTTGTTCCAGATGATCTCGTGCCGGCACTTCCCACAGATGTTGGATAGGCGTTAGTAGAGGCGTTGACTCAGTTGGTTCGACTTGTGTAGACGACGGAGACTATTCTTCCGTGCTTGGTTCACTGGATAGTAGTTTCTATATTCAACAAGGTAATCGGGGTCTGTTGAGAAAACCATCTGGGAATTAGTTTGACCCCAGTTGTTTCTAGGGTTCTGGCATCCATAACACTATGTCAGCTCACTGCAGTTCGGGAGGAGAACAATAGGGAAGAACAGGCAGAGTTTCGCCCGGGGCGCGGAGGTGTAGATCACATGTTTACTCTTCGTTAAATTTTGAAGCAGCGTCCTGTATACCCCCGACCAACAGTCGCCGTATTCCTCGACCATAAAGGTGCTCTTGATTCGGTTGATCGATCTACACTTTTGGAGTCGCTTGAACGCAGAGGTTCACCGACCAAGTATGTGAACATACTGTCGGCGATTTATTCCTATAGTTCGGCTCAGGTTAGGGTTTGCGGTGAACTGCCTCACTGTTTCATTGTCAGCAGCGGAACACATCAAAGATTTCCGCTGTCACCATTTTTGTTTAATTTCTTCATAGACAAGATAATGGAGGACTGTCTCTGACACTCAGAAGATGCCGGCGTGCACCTCCTACCTGGTGAAAAACTGACTGATCATGATTATGCTGGCGACAAGTTGTTGCTGTTCGACAAGTTTCAAGCAGCACAAACAAGACTGTTGTGATTATGTACGTTTGATGCTAGATGATAGTGTTATGGAGGTTGACCGGTTTGTATACCTGGGAAGCTGCATCAGCGGAGGTGTAGGGAATGAAATGGAAGCGCGCATCTCTAAGGCTAGGATGGTATTCGTTAATCTTAGGCATCTCTGGCGACAGAGAAGTATCTCCCTGAAGTTTAAACTTCGCGTATATGAAACAACGGTGAGGGCCGTATCACTTTCCGGCAGCGAAACCTGGCCGTTCAGAGTAGAAGAAGTGAAGCGTGTTCTGCCTCGCGTCCTTAAATGCACTCACTTTACAGACTGATCGACCAAACAATAACATTCACGCCGCTGAGCTCGGTTAGCCAACATTTCACCTAACACCTCCAGCCACCGACTGTGAGGTGTGGGGGCCCCAGCCCGATCTACAGCGATCAACCACTTCGTGAACGACTTCATTCGTTTACGCCAGGTCATCACTTGTCCACCTCGCACCTTACACCAGTCGGTCGCAGCGTCGGCAGAGTTCTCAGTGTGGTGGGCGACTGGCTGGCATCTCTGATACTTGATCTAACCATCTAAGTCTGTGCAAATATAAGGACTGGCCGCTGGCGTCCCTTGATACGAGCGTTTGAACGCAGACGTCGGTGGTCAACTACTTGAATACGGTTCACGTATTCTACCCTGAGCGGCCAGGTTTCGCTGCCGTAAATTAATACAACCCTTGGTGTTGTCTGATATACGCCACCCTTAAGCTTCACAGAGATATCCCTCTGTCGCCACAGATGTCCCAGATTAACGAACACCGCCCTAGCCTTAGAGATGCGCGCTCCTATTTCATTCGCTACACCGCCACCGCCACCACTACAACAGCCGCCGCCGATGCAGCTTCCCACGTATGCAAACCGGTCAACAACCTCCATGACATCATTATCTAACATAAGATATACGTAATCACAGCAACCTTGTGAAACCACTTCGCACTTCAAAGCTGCAAAGGGCATTCCGAAGTATTTAGCAGAACACGAAATAGCGTCTAGCATTGCCTGTGCTGCTTGAAAGTTGTGAAACAGAAACGCCTTGTTGTCAGCATAATCAAAATCAGTCAGTTTTTCACCAGGTAGGAGATGCACGCCGGCATCCCATCCATTTATTATTATTATTATTATTATTATTATTATTATTATTATTATTATTATTATTTCGTGTATCATATGTTTTGTGCTACGGTTTTCAAGTGTCCTTCCTTGATACTGCGTTCTGAAACTCAGTTCCCTATTTTCAACAATGTTTGCGCTGTTGGTTTTCAAGCGATGGTTTGCTGATCGTAATGCTGAAATTTTTTTCGTGAATGGTGTTCCGTCTTATGTACTTTTTTTCTGATTTTACTTCCCGTCGCACTAGCTTATGGTCGATTGCGCACTCCAGCGACTCATGCTGACATTCGCTCCGACTTCCAATCACACAATTGTGAGGAAGAGCCTTTCTTTGTCCTAACTCTTTCTGCTGTCGGCGTGTGAATAGCCTAACACCGTTTGACCTGTGTGGTATAATTTGTCACCTGGTTGCTTTCACAGTTTTTGTCACTTGAATATTTTTCCGACTATTTTTCAACATCTGGGTGCCGAATGCGAATACATTTACTGCCCGATAATTTTTTCTACATTGTTCAGAACATCCTGAAGTACATTGATTGGCCATCAAACCTAAGGTTGTTGTTCGACCATTTAGAGATTTGAGAAAGCTGCATATTTTGCCCTTTCTATTTGATCTGATTATCAGAAACAATAACCTGGTTGCCCAGTCTTTTTTCAGTGTATAGTTGGTTTGCTTACCCCACTTCCCGATGGGAATGTAATATTGTGAAATGTGTGCTGCCTAATGGAGTTTCGGGAGGTGACGATGGATGTAACCTCCTGAGCTGCACAAGAACACTCGAAGTGCTCACTGTATTACGATTGACAGCCTGATGGGGCTTATGAAATTCTTAGGCTCATATTGTAAACTGCAACCTACTGCCTACGGTCTGAATCTACGAAGACCCTGTCTCATTCGCTGTGCGTGACCACGAACTGCATTCCGTGTTTTGTTACTTTCCTCCCCTCGTTATCTCAGGCATTCAGTCGCACAACATCGGCTGCAGTGTCGAGCAAGCATGTTGGACCAATTGGCCGGGAAAGCGCACGAGATTGAGCAGTCGCTGACTGTTATTGAATCTCGTGTGCGAATTGCTTGTCGACGTGCTTGCGCCATGATCCAAAGTCTACGTCATGATAGACCCCTTTCCGCCTCCCAACATTCCAGTGCAAACTCGTCATTCGCGGACCTAGACCGAGTTGATAGTTCGGATCGAACGGTCACAGACTTCGACTTCTTGTTCAGTCGCAACCAGGTTCTGATGACTTTGGACGAGTTGCAGGTTCGTGAGCTCAGCCCGCCCACTGAACAAGACAGCAAAACCGCGGTCAAGCTCAAGATAGGGCGTTACCTATTAAAATCAAGTTCTTGGTTGGGGATCCTGACATTACGAACGTTTTCGTTTGACTTAGTTTGGTTGAACTCGCGTACAATTTAAGATGCCGCAAGCATTCGTTCCATATTCACAGTGTAATGCCAACTAATTTTCCAACTTCATTGTGAAATTTGACATAGACGGATCAGTTCGTGTGATCATGAGTGTTATCCGATTTGCTTGTATCATATGATTTCGCTACTAGATCTTAACTCGATAACCTTGCTGTACTACCGTCTAATGCAACCTATGTGACGGCAAGCAAGACTTGACTAAACAGCTGGCCGTACTATGTTTCCAACCGCTTTTTTGCCGGCCTGACGAACCCCAATGAGGTGCATGAAGTTTTGATGTGTCGTGCTGCTTTTTGTGTGAGCACAACTGCGCAATGAAAGCCAAAATCCAGTTAGGTGCAACTCCCATGTTGTCACTCGCTGTTTGGTAATACAGCAACAGTGCTTATTTGTGCTCACCAACAATAAGTTTTGGCTGTTCTATGGGAGGTCTCTGTAGCCACTACCTCTAATTCTCTAGGGCTTCTGTCCAGAGTACAAATTGTAAGGGGTCATAATTTAATGCAGTTGACAGTCAGCCGCTGTACTCGTGCGTGTGATGGTTTTTGACTCCTAATTGCGTCTTGATTTACCGCGCACTTCACCTACCACAAATGTCCCATTGAACCATCGCATTGGCGAGTGATTGTTTATGACAACTGGTTTAAGTTCAGTAGAATTGCAGTGGTCATATAAGTGTAGCGCAACTTTTTAAAATGAAGTGAGGTCAGTGAGGATATCATTCGTTCACTTCATGTCTTCGAAAGTTCCAAGCAGGTGTGGCCGGATAGCTCAAGTGACTATTACCAATACTGGATTCCCACGCACATTTATGTCGCATTGTTGAAAATAAAGATTTGGGACGGAAAGTAAATGGGTGATTTGACCTTTGGCTACGGCAACCGCAAAACTACAAACTTCTTGTGTGAACAAAGAATCGGGTTGCGTATTAGAATAGCAGTCGCTTTTCTTGGTGCGATCTGTTCAGCGATATTCAGGGCACTGTTCAGATCGTCTGATCTGTTGAGTTTATCTGGCCGTAGTCCTGCAAACTGCCCGGATGACCTATGCGGCATATTCGCTGTGGTCATTTTCGGCAACATGCGTGTCCACTTCGTTGTTGATGTATTCGTGTAGACCATATCCAAACCACATCGGATGATGTTTTTCAACCCATCCCACTATGGTTTCACATTTGTTGAACCTATCACCGTGATGAAAAGTAATTGGAAACATTTCTTCAGCCTTGTTTTCAGTTTTTTTATGTGGTCGATCGTTAGCTTCATTGTTGCGAATTGCACGTTATTTTTTTAACGATTATTTGGTACAAGCGTGCACTTTTTCCTTTGTGTACAGAATTTGGTGGAATCTGTCTGTGCAGTCCAGTTACGTTGTGGCGTCTTCCGTTCATGTGACAAACTGTCGTGTGATCATTTGGCTGGTTTTGCCAACCTTCACACGGTGACACCGAATCCCGGTTCACTCACGAATCTTGTTTGCCCGGGTCGAGATCACAAGTTGTCCCCGTCCTTATCCTTATTGTTCTCCGTTCTACGGACTCTAAACCAGCGAACACTCATTTTGAAGCAGCGTCTCAGAGTGGCAATTCGTAGGCTCGAGCGTTCTGCTGTTTCTTCCGTCTTGGATTTTACTCATTTCCTGGAATCGTCTCATGCTCCAAACTCTTCTGCACATTGTTCATCGGTGCTGGTCGATCAGCTGTCAACGCGGCTAGACAAGGGCCATGAGCGAGACCGAATCACATCGGAGTGTTTGGAAAAATGCGGCAATGGGAACATAACGGTGAACCCTGCTCGTTCCTCTTTGAATTCTGTTCATGGAAATCTCTGTTCGTCGGCATGCACTTCGCAGTTGCGAACAATTTGGTTTCCGCTATTGGTTTTTCTGGTTTTTACTTGTCTTTGTCTAATATTTCGTGTATTCGGTCGATCGCGTAACAGCTGGTTACCTGCCAGCCGTCCGTTATTCTGTCGTTTGCGTCCGGGGTTCACTTTGGCTGAGCTGAGCCCGAACTGGTGGTTAAGGCAGATTGCATGTCTGCATCTTCCTGATTCAAGGGAGATCCCATTTTGAGCGCGGAAGCGCATACTAACAGTCCGTCTGTCTTCTCTTTTTTTTGCCGGTGGATGACCGCCTTTGTTTTCTTTTGAAAATCATCTTTTCACTTGCGCTATCTGCTGCTGTGCTATCCTACGACAACAGACTGTACAGTTGTTTTACGTTTAACCGGCCATGAACGCAATATATATTTTGTAGTTGGTTTGTCTCCAATTTCTGTTTCATTTCTACGGTGGTGAATTTGCGATATTTTATGGTTTATCATGCATGTGGTTCAAATGAATAGTAACGGCGTCAAAGCCGTACTGGTGCATATTGAACATTGTGCACGTCTGTTCTTTACCAGTAACGCAAATTACATGATTCTTCAGGCCTAACGTAGACGAAAGTACTTTGATTGTGTTGATGTTTTTTATAATCCCGCGCACATCCGTGAGTGTGCAGAGTTTCAGTCGAAAACTAGTTTTGGATTCATTCGTGAAACTGAAATTTTTGTCCTGACAGTGAGAGGAGCGCCTGATATCAAATTTCATCACGCACGGTTAATTGGTTAAAAGTCTACCGTTTTCCCCCGTGCTGTTTATCATGAGGAAAGGTAGGTAGTGACAGGGAATCTCAAAATTGCTAATCATTTGTTCCGTTTATACGGACGGTCAATGCCAGTATTTTAAGACTGTTTGAATTTCAATTAGTTTCCTTAACGGAAGACAAGAGTAGGCGTCCATCATATGTTTCTCACCCCCTAATATTTTGTGTCTCGTTATCGATCAGAGGTTGACACCGACTAATCGTCGTACAACCCTAGAAAGAACACCAAGCCCTAGTTTTGTAGCAAGAAGGAAACAATGGTTAGAATCGGTTTCACAGCCTTCCATGTCGAAATCGGGATTTTAATCTTGCCTTTTGTCTGTGTACAAACATTCGAATTACAAATAAATGCAAATTGGTGTATTGTGGTTTTCGCTCTACTTATTTCTTGAACAGCTCAGATACTGCGCCCGGTTAGCACTTCTAGAATCTCTGACCGCATACAAACGGGCTGCAGCTCAGGATACGAACGCATCTTTCAATGGCTAGTTTCTAGTAGCTGTATTGATTTTGTTATGCGGACTTAGCGTTTGTCTCCTTCTCTTTGACACCAATAGGCCCGAGTACTACAACTCGGTAGTGTATACGTGTTGTTACTTCGTTTGGCTATTATGTTTGTCTTTGCTTGATCGAAGACCTACATTGGTTTTCATAAAAACGACGAAGAAGTATCTTTCAGTTGACATTGTGTGCAATACTGGAATTTGTATGTCAACTCAACAGCATTTTTACAGTTGTGAGAAGAACGGAACAGCTGGTGTACACCGAATGTTCGAATATTACCAGTGGGCAAGTGGGGTATCTGGTAATTAGCAGCTCGGAACCATATTTCTATATCACTTGTTCAATCTCATCAAATCGCCTGACTGATCGTGAGGGCACAAGCTGGCAAGCCACACGATTGGGTTGTGAGCGCGCACGTGACGGTGCGGTGAGCCATCTGAACAGAGTTCAGTTCGCGTGGGTGCTTATCTTGGTCTTAACCAGTACCACGGTATATAAACTATTGTCTTTCGTGAGGCGCTTCGTTTTCGCTACAGTGACTGGCGTGCGAGGGATACAAAGTCCAATGGTGTCCCTTGGAATGCACAATAGTGACTTGAGCGTGTGTGACATGGTCCGTGATTTAAATGTGCTACCTATATTTTACGAAATCAGCACCTCGTTCAAGACAGCTTTCGAAACGCACTGTTGGCAGAAAATGCGGACAATCGATTATCAACCTCCGGTGAGAGTTTGAACTCCTGATTGAGGTTCCAGTTTGTTAGGTGGATTGCATGAGGTGCTAATTTGACTCTTATGTTTTCTGAAACAGTTTGTTCTCTTGAAGAACTTGAATAAAACAATGAGAAAACGCAATTCATGTGATGTTCTCCGGAGCAACATTTCGTACATTCTGATCACACATGGACATGTAACTAATTTTAAGCGGGTCAAAATTCTACAAAGCGGATGTCATGGCTTAAGGGACTAAACAGACAGACACCAAAAATGAAAATAACAATCGTGGGACTGCCGACTACCAGGGTAGCCGCGGGGTCAACACACATTGTTTTTGCGGCGTTTAATGACCAAAGCCTCTGCAAACTGGAGTATGCGTTTCCGGTTACTCCGAAAGATCACCGAGAACGCGTCAGAAATTTTGACTGTGTCCTGTTTGTATTGTGTGCATTTCAACGGAAGATGCGGGGTGCCGTCCATCGGCATCTATACAGGCTACTGGCGCTTCTAATTGCGTCTCCAGCCATTTGGGTACATTCTCCTTGGTACGAACAGCTAGTTGTCGGTTTGTCCTCCCTATGTAGCTCATACTGCAGCTACACGAGTATTTGTATAAACAGAGATGTGACAGACGTATACTGTTTGTTCGTAACCCGGGGCGACTGGTAGAGTTCTAGTTCGTTGTATTACACACAGTTTTGCAGCGTTATAATTCCTGGATACAGCCGCTGTTAGACGCCTCCTTGTCATTGTTGACCAGCTGTCCCCTAGAAACGGGAGTTCTAAATACACCGTCCTCTTCAGTACCGTCGTCACTTCTACAGTTTGGAAGACGGCTTTGCTGTATATTTTAATAAATCGCAGGAGGTACCCGATGACCTGCAGAGTGTCTGTCAGTAAGCCTAACTCTAGCTTTAGGTTGTCTTCAGTGCAAATCTTCCGTTCTCTATGGAAACGCGTCCTGACTAGACTTCTCTCATGCTGCACCGGACAGAAGCTTTCGAAATGCATGTACTATCCAGTCCAGGTAGGTTTCCTGTAGACGATCCTCTCTACTGTACCATCTGGTCTTCGAGTGACTAGAATGTCCAGGTACGGACTTTTGACTCGTTTAAAATTAGTTACATGTCCATGGGTGATCAGAATGTGTGAAATGTTACTCCGGAGATCATCTAATGTTTTCCTTGCAACGGGATCTTTACAATATTAAACCTCGAAGACTGGTAATTATCTTGAGAACTTTGAGGTCTTGATAAGTTACGACAGTGATTTCTGTAAGCTAGTTGTGTGCTCACCCTTCATTCCTCGTGTGAACAGGATTTTTCCGATTCTGTAGTGTCGCGACCTTTCCTCTCTGGCTATCTTGAGGATTAGTCGCGGTCGCCGTAATTCGACAGGGCGGTGAGGTTGATGTAACATCGGTCTGAATGCGTGTTATAACAACCACATTGCGGGAGTGATATTTCGACATTCTGTTCGAAGCAAAATGCCTTATCACTGTTGAACGGTGAACTAATTGCAGAAGCGCACGGAAGTTAAACTACTCGTTGGTCATGGCGACTCTCTGACAGGCACTCGGATTTTTCCGAGCCCATTCGTGAGCTGATTTCTGGGGACTGTTATCAGCAAGTTTAGTATGTTTTAGTGAAAACAGGCGTGCCCAGTTGATTTTTTTAAAGGTCCGGTTCTACGAATCTGGCTGTAACAGGGAGTCTGCTCAAAGTGAAATCAATTGAAATTGATGAGAAGCTAGGCCTCACGACATTTATTGCCAGCACTGCTGACTGTTAAATTTCCAAAAACGGTACAATAGCTGAGAGCATTCGTTCTGGTATGAGTCCGACGGCGTTTCGCGTGTTTTAATTAGTGGGTGAATGGACAGGTTGCGAAACTTGTCAGCAGGCTACTATTTTTGGCGCCCGTATGTATCCAATCGACAATAACCCACCAGAGCCTGTCGTAACCCCGCCACCCTTAGTTGAAATCACGTGCGGAATTCACGCACATATTCGGGAAACTAAACCAAGTATATGAATATCATGATGGTCACAATCATTACGGTAGAATTAAGAATTCCTTGAGATCTTTGCTGATATTAGCGAGTTTCTGCCTGCTTTGTGTTGCAGTTGTTTAGCCTTCACTTAGCTGATTATCCTCTTAATTTCTCCTCTGTATTATTTCTGTTGCCGATACTCTGAAGCCGAAACGATCTTCCTGCTGATCTTTTCTTTATAAACCATCCAACACAGCTTTAACAGTTTTTAAGTTCTGCTAAATCTGTAAATTTGCTTTGAATCCTGACGAAAACTATTAACGAGTGTGGAAAAAGCGAGTTTTCCTGCGGAGCAGGAGTTCAGGTAGATAATGAGAGCAATTTCGTAGGCTGGGAAGCCCAATCTGATGAATGACGGTGTTAGTATGCTATGGACAGAAAACCATGGTGATCAGAAACCGTGCACTTCTTGGTGTCCAGTAATAAGCAAAAGCAAGGTACGGTAAAAAAATATATTGAGTAGTTATGTTCAGAGCTTCCATCTTTGATACTCCCACCTCCTCAACGTTGAGCTTCTTGGTGGAAAACGCCATTCATTTGTATTTCTACACACTAATTTTAAACACACCGTATCCCAAATTATACAGCGTCTTGATGGTCATCAATTTTGATTTGTAGACTGAACTGGACACAAACTGCCCGCAAACCACTCATATTTTTTCGTTAGGGTTGTCGTAAATTCATCTTTGTTTAAGGGTATTTTTTTGCCCCGTGGATGGTTGAACTTCATTGCCCGTCAACTACGCAGTTTGGAGCAAATGCACTCGGTTTGATTCAACCAACTTCCGATCCTTAAGGTGTTTCGCACGAAATTTTTTCTTTGAATTCAAGATGTCTTGCTATTGTCCAGTTTATTGCGTCGTGAATTTACAGTGCTGTTGGGTTGCAGCGTAGCCTTCCTTCGTTGCTTCAAATGGATCCACTGGTGGCTGACCACACTTTTAAGATTAGATCACAATCTTCATCTATCGACTTGGTGGTTATCTATTGCGAAGAGTGTCGTTTAGGAGCTATATGAGTATCGCTCCTTCGACAAAGTAAACGCTAATGTGCAGCAGTCTACAAAACTGACTTGGAAACCGGAATTATGGTCGTGTGCGTCAGTGACTGATGGTAGCTGTGATGATAGTGGATGCCATATAGGTGGCCGGTGTAAGCATTAGGGAATTGACCCCTTAGGAATGTGGCGATGTAGATGGAGCTCTGCGGGACAAGCAAAACGCAGCTCCAGGATGGTAGCCGTTGGTCAGAGGAATCACCGTAATTAAGTTGAGTTGTCTACTGTGAAACCCAACTAGTTTTATTTTAAATCATTTCCTACTACCAGTAATCACACGACTATATCTTGATTCATGAACGATGTGACGTAATTCAGAACATTATAGTACGCCAACATACACTGATTTCTATTCGAGACCCTATGTAATCGATAATGCTTTAGAAGAAACCAATAACTTTGAGGCGGGACAAAGAAAACTATCGACGGGTACACTTGCATTATTTCGTCTCATTCGTAACAAAATGTCTTCCCCGAGAAAGATAACTGTCAATCAAAGGACGCTTTTTACTTTCCCTAGAACTGTTCTTTGTGGAAGATTATCACACTATGTTCATAAGTTCGTACAGCGGGAGGAAGGATTAACTGAGAGTGATCTGTCCTAGACGGATATATATATATAATGAATGAACAAAAGATTAAGATAGAAAAGTGTGAAACCATTAGCATGCATTCACGTCATCGTGGAATATTAAAACTACATCCCGACAGACATGCAGATTTGTCGACTTGTGACAATGGGATACACAGTCAGCTGAGGAGCGTGTATTGCAGGTTATTTCTCGGGCGCACGTTCCAACCTTTTGGGAGCGCCATCATGTCCAAAAATTCGAAGAGTACGCTCTGATATGTGCAAGGTCTAACCACAAAGAAATACTGTCTGTAGGGAAGCACGTTCATTCCGTACTCTACTCTCAGCGAGTGAGTCTTTAAGCATACAGTTCTACCTAGTCAAAGCATACCCAGTATTGGATAAACACCTGTCAGTGATTTTTTAGGCAAGAATATGACCGCCTCTCAGTTTTTAACTCTACCTTTATGCTTGACTTCGTGGACAACACGGTTTCATCCTTCTTATCAGGTATGTGTGGGCTGTGTGATAGAGAACGGTAGGAAAGGATAGACAGTGAAAGATTCCACGATTTTCCCCCCGAAGGTTTTGCACCGTGTGATTTCTTTTGGCGTGGCTAGGCAGTTTGCGAACAAAGTTAAATTCACCGTCACTAGGGACCATAAACAGCAGGGTACTCAGGATGGGCATTTAAAGAGCACCGCAGGTGTCAGACAATTGGCTCATCGAATATCCGTTATATTAATCAAAGGCTTCAGAAAAATCGACTGTCAGGCTTGCGACACAGGAGCAGACGTCACCGGATCCGTATTATATCTGCGGTGCCCGGAGTGTATAATGCAACATACCATCCATTTTGCTTGAGAGCACTGAAAGTAGTTACTCGACAATACTTGGTTTTACCAGAGCTTTGGGTTCGCCATAAGCTTCTGAGATCCACTTGATTTCGAAACCAAATCCTATACAAAGTAGCCGTGGAGAAAATGTCCCCGTTAATATTTTTGACGTGCATGTTTACTTTGTTCCGGTCAGGGCCGTTCCTAGTGTGCGTTTTAGGTTCACCAAATGTTGGCTAATGATGCTTAACTCATCAGCTTTCTCCAGAGTGCTGTACCCTTGTTAGGTACACGCGCGCAGACGACGTGTGCGTGTCTGTGGTTCGGGCCCGTTTGCATGATGCACTGTCCATGACATGCCAATGAACCCGAAGTGTTGCCCTCGTCTCTCTGACTGGATTGGGTCATGTGACCGTCCTGACTGCACAATTGAGCTTTAGTCTATCCAAGCTGGTATGTGAACGTTGTACGGATCAACGTCTTAACGTACAATATTATCTGCTTATTTTTGGCTACTGTTCGTGCCCTACGTTTGCTCTCCTTGTTACAATACAGTACTATACTGCTGTTTTATTGCACTTGCCGTTTACGTTCACAAAAGAGCAGTTGCAAAGTCTACTCGCCACAATTCACAAGCCACTTTGCAAACGGTCTTTTGCGATTTTCTGGATGCAATATCATCTAATTAAAACACCCGTGTCAAAAGCATCCGAGATTTTCTCAACCGTCTTGCCAGGGTGATATAAGCGGAGTGTGGTGACAAAGATAAATTGCTTAGCCCGGTTGATCTGTCGTTATCCCTGCACAATTTTGTTGGGCCCATCATTTCAAGAATGTGTTGAATAGTTCTGTACAGCAGCTCACTTTTCCAGAATTTCGGTTATGATACGCAATTCACATTGCAACTGTGCTTGACAGACAATCAAGTGTCAACATCGCACGAAGTACCATGCGAGCCAGGTGATAGAATCTTCTGTCGGACTCTGTAGGAGTTTGGTAAAACAAAATGTCAATCAAGAGCGTTTGATAGGGAACCAGTGTATCCAAACCGACGATCGATTTCTTTGTACATTTTATCACAGCCTACAGTTATCCGAAAGGCTTGTTTGACCTATCTCAATGAAGTATACTCTGATTTGTTTAGATATGGCAGTCCCAAGTGTTCGGTCCGGGTAAAAGCATTTTCATCGAGCAGACTTAGACAAGTCACTCATCGTCTTGCGACGTACTTAATCATAGAAGGAGGTCTGATTGCACCGCCAAAGCCGAGACAAGAGCAGTTGCCACAGGTAGCCCGGTTTTGCTGCCGAAGTTCCACCGTGACCACTATTCAGGGATATGAATTAGTAGAACCCTTTAATCTAAATAACATCGCCTCCTAATGCACCTCAAGGTGAGGAGCCTGACTGAGAGGTCCTGGTAGCAGAGTTTATTCAGTTGATTTAACAGGACAGTTACTGTCTCCTCTAAGAACAAACGGACAGCACAAGCACCACCCACAAACGGTTAAAATCTAATGTTTTCGAGGAAAGGATTTGATCACGAGTTCGGTAGAGATGCTGACAGGCTGATTTTGCAAGCATGAAACTCAGATAAAGATATCCATGACTGTCAACTTTTGACGGGAGTGAACTTTATTTCATGCTGAACAATTTCATCCAAACAAGAAAAGTGAAGTCTCAGTGATGACCGATTTGTAAGTTGAAAAGGATGAATAATCAAGTGTGGCACCTTCCCAATTAACTCTACACAGGCGCGGGTGATGAAGGCCCGGTCTGAAGCACAGATGCTTCGGAAAAAACAGGTACCTCTGACTCTGTTGCTTTGCTCCGCCAGAAATGTGTGGCCACTCGATTTTGTGAGATGAATGGAGAACGACCGATTATCCAAAAACAATGACGGGTATGCTAACCGTTGATCTTGAACTCGGCAGACAACTCCTGCGCTAGAAATTAACCTAAAACCGCGATATCAATATTCCTCAGTTAAAAATGAACCCTGAGAAGCTGTATCGGAGATCTGAGAAGTGTAAATGCAGACCGCAAAGGTGGGCTCACTTAAAATTCGGACCAGTAGTGGGAGAGGGTTCGCTGACTTCCTGGGAGCTCCGAACCTGACGCAACTTTCATCTCTGTTGGTTACATTAAAATTACCTCTTCAGAGTCGTACTGGGTAGTCACAGCAGTCGCTGTAGGACTGTCTATTGTCTTTAGAGGCCGAGGGGGTAGTACCGCCAGTCATAATGCGTGTCGCAGCGGAACTTTTTCAAAAACATAGTACAACTAACATAATGTTTGTTCAGAATGTGATTTTACTTCGCCAGATAGTTTTACGTAACCAACATTTATGGCGATTACTAATGTGCCCAACCTTAACCGATATAAACACGCTCTTTATATTAGGGATTATTCTGACAGAACATCTGTTTACGTACAACGCAATGTTTTGCATCATTGTCTGAAACAGACTGTTATACTACACAAGACTGATGGCGAAGCAGCGTTAATAACGACCAGAAGGTATTTGATATTATGGCTTAAGAAGATATATTCTGTACAGAGGCCAGACGCCAACTCAGTGAATGGGCGACCGGTCGCATCCACATATAGCTCACAAATGAAGAGAGTATTAACAAAAGTGGATGTTTCTTGGAGCAAATTTATAGTAGTGTTTAAATCGTAGGTCCATAAGTGAAACAGACTACTGCGAAACTTGGCAATGTTTCTGCTCGAAAGACATTCTGTGCTAACAGACAAAGTGCATTCGGTCAGGTGAACACCAACTTAACGTGCCCCAATCACTTGGTTTCGTAATTTGTTGTTTGGGTACTTCACATTTTAGAAGAGTTCTTCGTACATGTAACTGCTGGTGAACAGCCGTGCCCGTTTTTATATACCAATCACTAACACTATAACTTCTATATCTGATGAGATTTGCTAAAGAATTCCAATAACGTCAAACTATCTACATGTGAATTTTCTTTAAATAGACCGTTGGAACTTATTTTGATAGGTTTCATTTGCACGTTTTCCGCTAAGATGTCCAGTTCAATGCCAAATGACTGATCCAGCCGATTTGCGTGCGTATGAGGAGTTTGTATGTTGGTTTTCGAATCAGATAGCGGAAGTACATGCCGAGACGGTCAGTTAGTGTGCAGTTTGTTTGTGTATGCATGAACATGGGTGTCAACCGAACTAGTCCACCTCACAAAATTGATTTAAATGGTTAGCAGATTAGGTGGTGGCTGGCCAAATGGCTGAAACTAAATCTCATGCATGATTGTGGAACCAAAGTGGGTTGGTGGACGAGAACTGTTCTTTTTGAGATTTAAAGTTTGAATGCCAACTTGAACTACGATCAGATTGGTAACGTGAAACAGCCCGATTACAATTCCGCATCGAGAGCTAGGTAACAGTGCCGTTGAGATGAAAAATCCCATCACTGACCATCAATGGGTCCAGGATCGACCGATAGTAACGCGACTGAACCTACAGTTAGCAACCTCATTATGGTCAACCTTTAAAGATAAATGACAGTGCTTAAACTTTATAGGCTTTGAGAAGTTTATCATCGAACAGGTGACTGCCAGGAGGGAACAGGTTGACCTACTCCTTCACACACTTTGTCATTAAGGGAATGAAATAAAGCACTGGGGACATATTGTCAAAAAAAAATTATTCTGGCGGTATTTCTTGTATTGATCCCGAGAAAATAAGTTGAATCTGTTGACTTACTGCGTGCGTTTAATTGTTCCAACATTTAGTTCCTACTGAAAACGGATTAAAAACCAAACGATAACGATCAAAGAGCGCGAAAATACACGAACAACTAGTTATTTGAAGTGAACATCGCACACAATACTGACTTGCTTACACATGAACACTCAGTCACACTCACAGTAATAATTCTGGTTATCAGTTATAAAACATTGTGCAATTTTAGATTCCTCCCACATGAGTTTGAAAAGAGGTCCGAGACGTGAAGTAATCGATTTCAGTTAAGGAGGCAATGACTGTGCCTCCTCTCGAAGCGATTGGACAATCTGAAAATTATTCGCAAGCGAAAGTGGTTGAGCGTTCAGTTAGGATAGTCCGATCGTGGTCAACGTTGTTTCTAAGTAAAACATTGGCTGAAGTTCAAATCCAAACAATAGCAAGAAAATGCGCTACTGACGACGTCTAACAAGGGTGAAAATGTGCTCTAGTGTATCGAAATAAACTAAACGAAAGGATCGCTGAAATGAGTAACATGCAATAAGCTGTGATGTTGAACACAAAGTCACTGTGCCTACAGGAAACTACTTCGTAAAGGGAAGTAGTGTAGTGGAATTCGAAAATAACTGACACGCGATAGTGTATTTTGGCTGACACGTCGAAAATCACCTAGCACCGCGCTACTGACGAGATATAACAGGACTGAAACTTGAGTGTAGTGTCTTTATTCAGAAGGGGTCGGTTGAAAAGTCCATGAGAGTGTGAAAACTGGAAACAATTGTGAGGACGAAAAGTTACTGATGATGCAGTTATGGTAAAAAGTAGTTCAATAAGGCCATTTGCGCGCTTATTCCGTAAGCGTGTACGAACACGAATTACAGTCTGCAACATAGTGAAGTTTCTACTTAAACGTCCTTTGCAATTCTGTCCGTTTAGTTAATCTTTCCGAGTGTGGATTTTTGTTTGTCATTTCTCGCCCTTCTGTCCGATAAGCGATTATTCGTTCAATTTGTCGTGTTGATTACCATAGCCCTCTGTGGACTGATCATATCCCAAAAAAGCATGGGGACTTTCAACTGAATTTCGGAATGAACGTACCTCCAGCTTAGTTATCCACAACACTAGTCCCTTCTTTAACGAACTTGATCCTACCATATCAGGGTGCCAATTGTCCACCATTAATCCATCGAAAACAAGGACCAGGGGCGACTTGAAATATTGTTGCTGTTACTCTTGATAGCAAACAAGCCCGCAGGTGTATTAATGTTTCTGATCGACCGTAATCCACCGATTTTACTTGGTATGTGATCTTGAACGGACGCCACTTTTGTGTGCTGGGCCTCATGTCGTTCGTTTATTTTGGTGCAGCGCTACATTTGCTCGTGCAAGTGCCTGGTGTTCCGGATGTTCTCTCTTGGGGGTAGTGACTGGCTCTCCATGATCTCGGGTGCACAAGTATCCAACAGAATCCTGGGTTCACGACAGTACGTAAGCTCAAATGAAAATGCATGTGTTGTCACAAGTCACTTGTGGTGAATGTTATGTGTACATGTCCTTTGTCTTTACCAATGACAAGCTAATCAGAAATGGATGCCGTTAACGATATGCGTGTATGCGCAGATAGGGGTAGTGTATACCACAAGCGCGAAACTTTGGGACATCTTATAAAGAGAGTGAGAGGATACATGGCTACGCGTGGTCACGATCATTAGGAGCAGCCGAACAAACCTGGAAGTGCTCAACAGGTTGATTGTACAATTATGGTACGCTGTTTTACCTATTTTCACTTCGAATAGCAGTGTTGACATGCTCTCGTCATTGATAACGTCCCTTAATGCAAAGAGGCTGATCAACGTGACAATATGCAACAAATTTCACACCACGACATGAGCGTACTGCAGCATTTGCACTCAGAGAGACTTTCCGGCCGTTCCCTTTCACACATGAATGTGGTTGACAGTGAAGTGGTGAAAATTCTGTAATGCTTAACGTGAGGTCAAAGGTGCGATGGTCAACGCTGTAGCTCTACAGGAACGTGGACTAGTGTTGAACTATCAATCGTGGTAGGGATACGTACTACTGCCGAGTGCAGAAGACATAACTTTCCTTATCGAAAAAGTCTACCCGAAACGTTGATTCGAATGTGAAGGCTGCGAATAAATGAGAGGGGCAATCAACATCAATGGATTGAAAATTTGGCCAACAAGACAATAGAATATTTAACACAGCTGCGACCAACCTGGAACTCGTATGTGAATCAGGACACAATTACTGACCATTCCATGGACCAGCGTTTCGAATTAGAAAGTTGGATTTCGCTGAAACGAACGCTCGAAATTCACGCTCATGTCTAGCTCAATGAAATTTTGTTGCTGTTTACACAATCCACAGATTGTCCGTGTGCATCAAAGTGGGCTCGCCGGCAAACAAGTAGTGAACATATGAAAGTCACAAGAAAACAGAACCAGTTATAATTGATAAAAATAACTTTTACGGAGATATGGACCGTACTGTTTCGGTCATTGTCATATACAAAATGCAATACATAACAGAGAGAACTGCTTGACTAAGCCTTCAGATTCGCATCAGAAGACACGCCCATAGGCATCGGACCGGAACCTGTCAAATGTTTCGGTTTGACCTCGTTTTCTGCCACGCTACGAATGTAGATGGTTGGCTCAGGTTCATTTTCTATCTGACCCCGTTCGTACATGTAGGAAGAGGCGATGGCCAGCAAGCGTCCATCCTCAGAGAAAGCTAGACTGGAAATGCTAGTCGAATATTTTGAAAGTTGTGCTAACCGCTTGCGATTGAATCCGTCCCAGATGTTTACAATCCCGTCGCATCCACCTATCACAACAGACAAGGAGTAGGTGGCAATTAGTGCAAAGATCACTGTGTCACTCACTAACAGACTACACATATATTTCACCCAAATGTGGACAGGAGGGTTGGAAGGAGTTAGGAAATAACCTGATAAGCGAGGGCTTGGCAATACACAATATGATGGCTATACAATGAAAACGATAGCAATATAGTTAACAGAAACGACAGCAAGCTTACGAGTCTTATTTACCTCTCGTTGAACACAACTACCTCGCCCTTATTAGAACACATCAATTGTGTACATGACAGTTTATATGACCTACCTCAAATTTCTGTCTTTACAGTTATGAGGAAAGCGGGTTTGGACAGCCTCACTTAATATATACTAGGCTAGATCGGATCGTTGCATATGCTCAAGCCCGAGTGACATTCAAGTGAGTGACTATTCAAATGTGAAGAATAATGTGCAACGGTACGGGAATTATTACGATGAAGTCAGATTACTATGATTTGCGTATCCTTCCGTTAACTCGATAGCCCAATCACACAGGATGGACCACCTATAGGACGCGACAAGTGAACGAGGGATGTAAGGACTCGAAGATACATTGAAAAAGATAAGTGTTATCTAATGACGGAATCAATTGAGCCAAACGTACGAGTGCGGAGAACTAGAGCAATCAATGGTTCCAGATAACAGTCATACTTCTACAAATATTAAATACAAAACGGCATGCTGGTTGTACACATACAGGTATGCACTACGCGCAGCAGCAGCACAACAAAGTTGAGTGTTCTGTGCGTATGTGACAACTACTCATTCACACGTACATGCTCAGATGAATTGGAATACATCTCACATGTTCAGCACTTGAACTGAATCGGTAGCTCTCAATAGAGCATTACTATGGAGTCAATCCACAGCTCAAGGTATATAAGTGGTGAGGGCAGTGACCAACAACTTGAGATTTTTGGTTCGCGCCCAATTTATATAATCAGGGTGCATCTGCCATCTGGGTATAAACATCCCGACTACATTGGATGCATATGTTAACTTGGATTATTGACTGACCGGAAGTCTCTAAATGTATTGCAGTTTAAAAATTTATTAAGACACCATATGAAGCAGGTTGCGGAGACAGAAATATCTGGAAGAGGACTAGACGGGAACGTATGTCGGCAATGTCGAAGAAATATTTTTAAAAATCCCGTCACGAAAAAGTGTGACTGAGTACGTGGACAAATATTTGCATCCTTCACGCCCCAATCCTCTAAGGGGATCCTCGTTGGACGATAGGCATTGGGCAGCTAACCCAACTTCGTATATACACCTAGTGACATCAGTAACTTGTATAGAAAATTTACCACTTGCAAACATGATATCATACAGTAATTTCGAAGATCCGTATCAATTTTTTTAACCATCATTTCTGACCTACCGCTTTGTACACCCCATTCCACCGTATCTGGTGCCTGGACAATAAACAAGAAAATTCTCCCACTTTTCAAACTACGCCGAGGTTTCTAAACACATCACGCGTATTAACTCACTCGCTACTCTGCAATGAGGGATTATCTACCTATCCATCCTTTTAATTCACATGAACCCCACGCCTGTTACCAAATGTTCATTCATTCAAAAGTACGTAGATGATGTCGTTTTCGGTGTTCAAGATCCATTTTTAACTCTCCCACTCGCCCTACAGAGTGGCATGCTTGAAATCGTCCGCTGACCCACCGCATGCTCCCTATCATCCCACATCCTAATAGAATGTATTATGTAGTCTTCTCGAAGAAACAAGATGTCTGCAACTCTGATGACGTACTACAGCTTCAGGTTGAGAACTTAGACTGTGGAACATGTAAATGGGACGTAAAGTTGCAATTGATCATGACTTCATGTGAACAACAGTTATATTAGAGCTGGAACCGGTTTTCCACGAAATGAACTTCAAGAGACAAGTTAACAGTGATACATCGTACAACCTTTGTTCAAACGAATTTCGCTGCATCTTACCAAGTACGCATCACAGAAATAAAAACGACAAAATATGCGTAAAATCCTCACTTATGGGGGCTACTCTGTTCACCTACGAAAAAATTCACCAGTAGTACCGAGGTGGTACTAACGTGGTTTAATTTTTGCATAACGTACTTGATAAATTGTAGTGAAATCCGTTGGAACAAAGAGCGTGGAGTTTACCACTATTAGTCCGTATTTTCAAATCATAATGCGATAAAAAGGGTAGATCGCTTTTTTTACGTCTTTGGCACTTCGAATCTAGTGTTCGGAACGCACGCACACCGATCCACTAGCAGTACCACCTCTCCAATCGGTCTTTTGATTAACGAGTGCAAACACTTCACCAGCTTTCAAGTGTTCACTTAACTAAGGTGGTATTTCCCGCTCCTATCTCCAGCATTCTTCATTCAGTGAATGTCTGTATCCAGTTTACTCAAAAACATTTCATCCGATCCCAATTATTAAGTTGATTGATCTGAATTCAAAGCTACATTTCCAACGAGATCCCGTTATCCTATCATCCCTGAAATGACAAGTTCTAAACAAAAACAGATAACAAAGATGAATCAACACGGTTAGGGCTGATGCTCCGTTCAATCAGAGCTGAATAGTCACAAAACGAACAACATTCCCTTGTAACTGCAAAACCAGATCAGTTCCAAGTGAAACGTTCAAACGGCCAATGATCTTTCTGGAGTATTCATAAAATGGCATGGTGTACCAGTATGATTTCAGAATAGACATGTCTTGAAGGCCGATAAATGTCACATTCTCTTGGTATGGCCTTCGCTGTGTTATCAAACAACAACACAATTTGTGGAGCGGATAACTTTACATAAGCCTTGGGTTAACTTGGAATTGACAGCTGGGCAGTTGATCAGTGACATGTAGGACACGCTATAAGTATGTTGTCCACAAAGTTGGGGCTTGAAACTCTATGCTTATCTGTGGATGGAGACGTTATACCAAAATAGTCCGTTGTTGGAATCAGTGGAATTCATAATGGAAGACATGATGCACCACACAGCTTACATTTTCATCTTACATTCCATGACAGTGCATTGGAAACCCGCGGCTATGGCAGTAAAATGTATATGTACATACGTACTTGTGTGTGCACAATAGCTTCCACAGAAAGGCGGTTTCTGTTCAGTCTGAACACACCATGGGATGCTCCCCAAATAAGGACGAACATCCCAGTGCAAGCCAAATCAGGTGATTATGGTAAACGGAATTTGTAGACCACACTGTAATCAAGTTTCGCATTCACTGTTATAATGTGAGACTGCGTCTGATCGGATGAATTGACTCAAATGTACCGCGAACGAATTCATCAGCTAGTGTGCAGCAAACAAGACCACTATGAGGTAATCAATTAGATTTAAGGACTTGAATGTCAATGAAGAATCTTCTGCACCGGCAGAACTGGGTACCATATTAAAAGTATGGAACCGCATGAAAATAAGAAAATCAAAAGAAATTAAGATCAGCAATTTTTAGGGATATTTTTGGATGACACGATGCACAAACGGTTTGAGGTTCCCCAGACAACACAAGACAGCAACACATGAAAGACAGTTCAAAGTGGTGTAATATATACAAATGTGTGTATGAATAAATAAAAGTGTAAGTATGAATGATAAACAAAAAAGATAATCGAGTAAAATGTCCGCATTTCTTTGTGTTTTAATTTGATATTCACGCTCTACAAGAGAACAACCGTACGGTAATTCAAATCTCATGTCTTCAAGCCACAGAGCACTATAACATGAGTGCACATAAGCCACAATATCATCAGCTGCGCGGTATACACACATGAAGGTATCCATCTCAGTAGATTTGTTAATAGCAATGGAGTAAGCCAATAGAAAATAAACATTCACGATTTCAGTGCCTCGAGAGTGCAATGGGTCGACTCAGCCATCTTCCAGTTCCTGAGTCAACAAATAGAGGACGACCAATGCTAAATACATAATCCTCATAACCTAAGACAGTTAGGCATTGCTATAATAGGCAGTGGGAATTAATGGATAACGCATCCCATGGCTGTAGACAAAAACACAACGAGTGCTATACCAGTAGTGAAGGTACCAAAAGGAGTAAAATTGGTGATTACCAAGAGACTACTCTGATTTTCAGATAGTATGCAAATCCTGATATACAGATTGGGAATAACACAACGTTTCGAGCAAGTTGTAATACTCAACGTTTCAACCACCTCGGGTGGCCTTCCTCAGGAGTGTTGTAATCGAAATTTCGAATTTCGATTACAACACTCCTGAGGAAGGCCACCCGAGGTGGTTGAAACGTTGAGTATTACAACTTGCTCGAAACGTTGTGTTATTCCCAATCTGTATATCGATAACATGTTAAACACGACGCCCAAACTATTCAACTTCATTCGTACTACATTTGGTGCGGATATCTTACAGTATGCAAATCCTGTTTGTTGAAGAACCGCGCACGAGAAATAACAAAAAAGGTGTATGCACATAGAGAACACATAGGCACCAATGGAACATACCAGATGCGAACGTGTTAAAACCTTGATGGAAAGCAAGTGCAGTGACTGGGTAGATAATTTCCTTGTTTTCTTCCTTGACGCGATGGCATTTGAAAGCGTACTTTTTCTTTTGCACCTCCGGACTTGGATCGAACATCTCTACAGCAATACGACCTAAAATGCACACAGCATGAAAGTTAACATAAAAAAACCATTACCAAATCAAACCCAATCGATAGACAAAGCACTTCATTAGTTAAGGATTCAACAGGATAAAGTGAGCAGAACTCGATAGCACAATATAAAAGCGTTGGACAAAGCGACTGGGAATATGAAAAATTGGCTAGACACGGCTTCCAGACTGAAACTATGGATAAAGAATGACCAAATAATTAGAAGGAAATGCACAACAAAGATAGAAACATTTTCAGAAAAAGTTTCAAACCAGGAAGCAATAACGCTGATGTTTTGGTCCCTTCCATTCCGGCAGTATTAGTTGAACACGTGTTTGTTCACCCAGTACTGTTGTTCACTACCAGTAACTGGCTAACCTAGGCAATTTTTTTTACAATGTGATGTACGTTCACACGTTGTTATTGACTCTAGGTATGCCGGCAGAAAAAATTGACAACCCGCTAAGGAACAATCTCATCACACGAAACAACGATGTCATCTTGATTACAATCCAGTGTGACTGAGGCTTTGTGGCAAACAAGTCACATACCAATTAGTCTTGGTAATGTTTTGGTAGGCCAAAATGTCAGAAACCAATAAACACGTTAAACACACGACGCATCGACAAGTAAAGGTGGGACTGTATCGAACGTCAGAAGAATACAAGCGTACAAGACACGCGTGGAAGGACCACTGATGTGGTCGGCTAGAAAACTGACGTTGAAACAGACCACATTGCTATGAGGTAGGGACGGGAAACAGTTCCTATCAGGTGAACATAATAATTATGTCACATCCGGGCTCTAACATTCCTAAAGAACTCTTTGTCAATATCAGCGTCACGTGACATTATTTTGAAGGTGAAATATTGACGAAATCTAGGTTGCCACTACTCGGAATGGGGGCAAAGCGTAAACCCTTGTCAACAGTGAAGCGCTTTGCATCTAAACGGCGCAAAGCTAGTAAAATACAGTGATAATTCCATAAACAAGCAGCCTAGTTCGTCTTGAGATGTATGTGTAGTAGCACTGGGCATGGCGGTATTGTTGGTCAAGTATGAATTTGGGAACTTCTTTCTTGAGATAAGGTCCATTTCACCGAAAATTATGAAGAACACTGATGATAAACGAAGGAAAATGGGGGAATGAAAAAGCATCGCCACACTCTAATGGTTTGCTGAAAGGTGGTGACAAACCTACACATGTTGCAGGTCTACCTGAGGATTGAATGTATAATGTCCCTGTAATGGAGCCACACTGTTTAGGTATCCCACTGAGAAGCAACCATACACAGAATCGAAGGTCGATGACTATCAGTAGACGTGGCGGTGTTCGAGTCACCCACATGAACATGAAGATTTAAAGAACTTTCTCTCGGACTGTAAAAACTGCAGTTCGTCATTCGCGACAGTACAGCGACGTATAACGGACACGAACACCACAGCAGTCCTGGGTATCTACCGAACGACATAAGGAGGACGCTGATAGAAAAGAATTGATGGATCCCAGATCTGTCGTAACGTGCCGAGGTAACACGAATAACACGTGTGTCACCTCGTAGCTTGTCCACTTAACAAGTAGAGCCGGAACTCTGAATTCACAGGCCAAACAGGAAACACGTAGAAGGAATCGGAATGATATATCACATAGACTGTTCACAACGTTTTCTTGACAATATTTTATACCCTTGATAACACAACTTCGGCTGTTCCTTGGATTCCACATATCAGCAGTTTCTTGAAGTTGATCGCATATTGTTAGCAGTGTTACCGCTTAAACGTAAGGGTGTATAGAAACGCCGAGGTGACTTTGTGAAGCATGGATTAATTGAGCGCAGTGGGGTGCGACCGCTAGTCAGAGGTCATGACACTTGCGTAAAATCGGTTAATAACATCAGCTTGGCTAAAATTGGATGGAAATCCAGGAGATTCATAGCCTGCAGTATTCATCAATTACTTGCATCGTCTGAGAGATTTGGTGACATAATGAAGCCTTCGGCGTCCACGTGCTGTCCAAGCTTACTGTATAACAATGTCCCAGTCTGACAAAAAGAAAGCCGTCGGTTCAAACTTTTTTCAAATTACCTCCATATGATGGGCCCAAAAATAAAGCAGCCATTTACAAACAACTGCTAATAACGGTTGACGGTAAAAAGTTCGGTTCAAACCAGAAAGCTTCACACAGTTTAAGATGTGTTGATGTCACTTCCATAGATCCCTATGTCAAATTAGGGCGTCCGAAGGGGTTATTCTGCGTTTTAACGGTAAACGAGTTCGCACGGATAACGCGCACAAATATGAGCTGGCAGAGAGCCATTAGTATCCTCTTTCGCAGTGAGATACGGACCAGTCAAATGGAGACTAACACGTACGCGATGAGCACCGAGCGCGTGGATGGGTCGGGACGACACAGACACCTCTGACAAACCGGTCGCCTATTAGTTGGTACATGATCGACCCACTTGGACTGACATCAGCTTACGTCGTTGTCGTCAAAAAGGAAGGACAACCGCGCTCCCCGGTGTTGGGACGGTAGTCTTTCGAGTAATAATTCGACGGCTGTTGTGACAGTCAAAAGCAGGGTTGAAGCGTCTAAAATAATAGACGGAAATGACGGAAATCTGCTGGCTATTGTGCTAAAAGAACAGAATGACCAAGGACAGTTTGGCCGCAGTCAGCCGCCTCAGACAGATGTAGCTAGATGAGATAAGGCTATACATCGGAAGTGGTTGACCAAATACGAACACAAGTCAACCAATGACGCATGGTGAAGCTGCCAAACAAACCATCATAGAAACCAACTATTGGACACATACCAATTACCTGAGTTGATTGGTTGATATTTTCTGAGGTAAGTAGACATCTGATGGTCTCAGCATCGTATAACAAGACTAAAATTGAAATCCGTAGGAAACTGAAACGTAGTCTGAAGGCTGATCGTGAGGTTTGATTGGTAGAAAAGATTAAGGAAGTAGAAATGGTTTTTGCGTCATGGAACACCGGCGAATTGTTTAGGCTGATCCGTGCCGCTGGTCCCAAGCGACCGTCCGTGAGTGAAGTTGTCAGCGAGGCAGATGGCACACTCATCTATAGTGACCCCAGAGAGTTAGAGCGGTTGGTAGAACACTTTGAGTGTCAACTTAGCTGGCCTTCTGCTTCTATTGTGTTGCCACCACAAACTTGTAATGTAGTACCCTGGTCGGTAGAGTTGGAACCACCCAGTGAGACTGAGGTGCGTGATTGCATCTGTGTTCTCCAACGTAAAAGGGCTGTTGGTCCAGATGATCTAGTGCCGCACTTCCCACAGATGTTGGACAGGCGTTAGTAGAGGCGTTGACTCAGTTGGTTCGACTTGTGTAGACGACGGAGACTATTCTTCCGTGCTTGGTTCACTGGATAGTAGTTTCTATATTCAACAAGGTAATCGGGGTCTGTTGAGAAAACCATCTGGGAATTAGTTTGATCCCAGTCATCTCTAGGGTTCTGGCATCCATGACACTATGTCGACTCATCGCAGTTCGCGAAGAGAACACTAGGGAAGATCAGGCAGTTTCGCCCGTTGCCGAGATGGTAGATCACAGCGTCAAGTATACCGCCGACCAACAATAGCCGTATTTCTCCACTATAAAGGTACTTTCGATTCGGTGGATCGATCTACACTTTTAGATTCGCTCAAACACAGAGGTGTGCCGACCAAGTACGTAAACATACTGTCGGCACTTTATTCCCATACCCAGATTAGGGTTCACGGTGAACTGCCTCACCGTTTCAGTGTCAGCAGCAGCACACGTCAAGGCTGTCCGCCTTCACCATTCTTGTTTACTTCCTTCATAGACGAGATAATGGAGGACTGTCTCCGACACTCACAAGATGTCAGCGTGGACCTCCTACCTGGTGAAAAACTGACTGATCTTGATTATGCTGATAACAAGGCGTTTCTGTTTCACAACTTTCAAGCAGCACAGGCAATGCTAGACGCTATTTCATGTTCTGCTAAATACTTCGGAATGCCCTTTGCAGCTTTGAAGTGCGAAGTGGTTTCATGTTTGCGATAGGCAAACCTGTACATCAGACCATTTTCGATGTCTGTGGGCTAAGAACGAACAGTGGAATCAAGGCGCACCTCCAGCCTATGAAGTAAACAATCCAAAACTATTGACTAACCATAAGCTGTTTCCAAATCAACGGTGAAACTAGTAGTCGGACCGTCATCGTGATCACCATCAGAGACAGCAATAAACTAGTAGATCACATTGATGCTTAACTTACACACAACAATGAAGACAAAAAACAAACATTACACAGGGAGACAAGAAAAAAAGTATGGCAAGGGAATGAGTCTAGTCACCAAAAATAGCCACTTCCATATTCAAACATTCATTATCAAAGTGCATACAACCTGCACACACTTAAATGGTTAATTCAAAATATATGAGATGTCAGCGAGTCGCCTGTCATACCCAGCACTTTGCCGACGCTGAGGCCGACGGTGCAATGTGTGAGATGGACAAGTGATGACCTGGTGTACACGAATAAATTCCCATCATGAAAGGTTCGCTACTGAAGAACGGGTTTGTCTCGGGGATGGGGCATTCGCGATCCACAGAGTCGGTGGCTGGAAGCGTTAGGTAAGATAGTGACTAAACGAGTTCAGCGGCGGGAATGTTGAGGTTGATTGGTCCAGTTGTATGTGATCTGAGTGCAATCAATGAAGCCAGGTAGAACATGCTTCACGTCTTCTACACTGAGCGGCCAGGTTTCGCTGCCGTAAAGTAATACAACCCTTGGTGTTGTCTGATATACGCGACCCTTAAGCTTCACAGAGATACCCCTCTGTCACCACAGATGTCCCAGATTAACGAACACCGCCCTAGCCTTAGAGATGCGCGCTCCTATTTCATTCGCTACACCGACACCGCCACCACTACAACAGCCGCCGCCGATGCAGCTTCCCACGTATGCAAACCGGTCAACAACCTCCATGACATCATTATCTAACATAAGATATACGTAATCACAGCAACCTTGTGAAACCACTTCGCACTTCAAAGCTGCAAAGGGCATTCCGAAGTATTTAGCAGAACATGAAATAGCGTCTAGCATTGCCTGTGCTGCTTGAAAGTTGTGAAACAGAAACGCCTTGTTATCAGCATAATCAAGATCAGTCAGTTTTTCACCAGGTAGGAGGTCCACGCTGACATCTTGTGAGTGTCGGAGACAGTCCTCCATTATCTCGTCTATGAAGGAAGTAAACAAGAATGGTGAAGGCGGACAGCCTTGACGTGTGCTGCTGCTGACACTGAAACGGTGAGGCAGTTCACCGTGAACCCTAATCTGGGTATGGGAATAAAGTGCCGACAGTATGTTTACGTACTTGGTCGGCACACCTCTGTGTTTGAGCGAATCTAAAAGTGTAGATCGATCCACCGAATCGAAAGTACCTTTATAGTGGAGAAATACGGCTATTGTTGGTCGGCGGTATACTTGACGCTGTGATCTACCATCTCGGCAACGGGCGAAACTGCCTGATCTTCCCTAGTGTTCTCTTCGCGAACTGCGATGAGTCGACATAGTGTCATGGATGCCAGAACCCTAGAGATGACTGGGATCAAACTAATTCCCAGATGGTTTTCTCAACAGACCCCGATTACCTTGTTGAATATAGAAACTACTATCCAGTGAACCAAGCACGGAAGAATAGTCTCCGTCGTCTACACAAGTCGAACCAACTGAGTCAACGCCTCTACTAACGCCTGTCCAACATCTGTGGGAAGTGCGGCACTAGATCATCTGGACCAACAGCCCTTTTACGTTGGAGAACACAGATGCAATCACGCACCTCAGTCTCACTGGGTGGTTCCAACTCTACCGACCAGGGTACTACATTACAAGTTTGTGGTGGCAACACAATAGAAGCAGAAGGCCAGCTAAGTTGACACTCAAAGTGTTCTACCAACCGCTCTAACTCTCTGGGGTCACTATAGATGAGTGTGCCATCTGCCTCGCTGACAACTTCACTCACGGACGGTCGCTTGGGACCAGCGGCACGGATCAGCCTAAACAATTCGCCGGTGTTCCATGACGCAAAAACCATTTCTACTTCCTTAATCTTTTCTACCAATCAAACCTCACGATCAGCCTTCAGACTACGTTTCAGTTTCCTACGGATTTCAATTTTAGTCTTGTTATACGAACTACCAGCAGGAATGTTCTGTCTAACTTCTAACAACTCCATGGATTTCTCCGACATACTATGTCTGTTCAACTCATATACCCCCGTGCCACATGCTACAGTACGTGCTGTTCGAATTGTCCATGAGATTTGAGTCCAGCAGCTGTCAGGTTCCTCGGAGTGAGAACCACTAAGGAGCTTTCTAAGCTGTTCCGGTACTTACGCTTTACCGATGGTAAAGTCAGTTTCCAACAGCAAATCTTCGCTGTCGGTAGGATCGTTGCTCAGCGAACGTAAGACCAAAATGACAACGTTTCAACGCACGATCGCAATCCAAGTACGTGCTGAAATAAGAGCGACAGTCTTGAATGGAACCCCACCACCTACAACTAACGGCTATGCGGTATGACAATTTTGCGTCTACTGATGACATTAACAGAACCTGTCAAGTGGACAGCACAAAGCCTACTGTTAACAGGAATTCAATCTACCAGTGCGGCTGCGGCCGTCTTGCTCAGGACTATACCTACGCCAGCCTGATCGGTAACGACGGCCTTAGTCACCTGAAGTGCACAACCAGTATCGAGTAGACAATGCGGGTGCTGTTAGTTCCATACGTTGACTACTGTCCTGGATTCTAGTCTCCAAGATACAGCAGACATCGACATTCGACGAATCTAACGTTCGTGTAAGAGCGACCTACTGACCTATCTGTTTCACAGTGCGAACGTTGACGGCATCTATGTTAATTCGCAACCTAGGTCTAAGCAGGGGACGATGGAGGCCTAGAGCTGAATGGCAAGAAATAGAGCTTACCGGCTCAGTGTTACTACAATTACCTGTATCTGTTGTGGGACGTGCAAAATAACCACCAGATATGCGGTTGGGAGGCGCCTGAGAGCTATATTCCGTAGAATAGTAGCAAAGGGGTCAACAGCTGCATGTTTTCGTTTATCCACCCTGCTGTATGAAGCAGATAGGGCGACCCGGTTTATACTGTGAGTCAGCCAATGCAGTATGGAATTTACAGTGTTGTGAATGTCCACGACTGTATGTGGGCTGAGATATTGCCAGGACGTCCAGACCTAGACAGGAGAAAGATTGGGGTTCTCAACCAAAACCTTTGGCTAAAAAGCCTGTGCCGCAAGGCAGCGGGTGGGCGGATGTGGACCAGAACTGGTACATTTTTCGGAATAAAGATGCCAACCTTCTCACAATCTCAAACCTGGAGCACCAGGAGACTGTGGTTTGTCAGATCTCTACCCACTGGCCTGCCTGATATGAGTAAGTCTGTTGGTGTGGTCACTACACCGTCCAGTTTAGTCTAACAGGTTATCGAGGTATGCACCTATATTAAATCGTATTCTAGCTCTAAGCAAGGTACGAGAGAGGCCTAAAGCTGAATGGCAAGAAATAGAGCTTACCGGCTCGGTGTTACTACGATTACTTGTATCTGTTGTGAGACCTGTGGAGCAATCATCAGAAACAGAGATCGAGAAAGGCATGAGAGCTAAATTTGATAGAATAGTAGCGGAGGGGTCAACAGTGACATGTTTATGTTTATCTATCCTGGTGTATGCAGAAGATACGGCGACCCGGTTTATACTGCGAGATGACCGATGCAGTATGGAATTACTGGACCGATTTTAAGCAGAATTCGTACGATGAGTCCCATTTCTATCCCGCTCAATAAGTAAGAAGGTACCGTTCCGGCTTCCTTGTCTGTGGAACTAGTTATGTGGGTAGCACAATGGGGCGCCTGCCTGAACGCATCCGTGGGCATCATCCAGCCTGGATCAATAGTGCAGCCATCAAGACAATTACCGGAGCAATTGTGATACACCTGGTCGAGTCGAGCCATACCGTTAATCCAGCCTCTTCTTACTGTCTGGTCCAACAAATCAAGGGCAGTCTGTTGAAAGCCCCAAGATGCCGAATTTTGGTCACAGCTGAGGCGATCGGAATCTAACTGAATACTCCACCCTTGTGCGTACAAAAGTGCTTTCTTCAGACCTTATGGTTGTCATGGCCTACCGCTCACACATCGACCGATCAAACGGGCACGGCTCAATAATTGTGATGTAATTGTATCAAGGCGCTGTCTCCATCTGTATCTATAACGTGGTTGACCTCAACTAAACTTGTTTCTTGTTTTATTCGTTTCACTCTGACAACGTTGTTCCGCATAAACATTGTGTGGCTCGACGATGAATAACGGAAAACGAGCTTGTTCATCTCACCATGTTACTATTCAGATGACTATCACATTTTCGAAGATTCCTCAAACGGATTCGAAGCTATTTCCAAAAGTTTCCATATAAACAGCGGACAAAGTTGGAATACTGGGAGTTCAGTAATCAAGTCCCGTTACCTAGAATATGTTTCAATTGTGAACAGAACAGCTAACGTTGATGCACACGGATAGTCCGACCACAAGCGATCAGTAGTCGAGCTTGCTCTCCTTTTTAAAGTGGAGAATATTTGTGATCATGGTCAGTATAAACTGAAAATCCAAGATATATAGCCACCGCGCATCAACCCTACAAATGAAGTTGAGAACAAGAGTGGTCATCTGGTTACATCATTAGTCAGACGAATGAAACTAACCTTCGATGGAACCCAGGATGTAGCCTTGACCATTGGGAAAACATCTGATAATTCGCGTCTGGTATCGGAGACTAGATTCACGTTGTTCTACCGGCGCGTGCATTTGACGTAGGTCCCAAAGTAGCACGTGGCGACCGGCGGTTCCCACTACCAATTGGTGTTTGATACTGTCCATAGTGTAGACTGTGTCCGGCTGGCGGTGTACGCTCAAAGCTCCACCCTTAGCATCCGCATTTGCTTGTTGTGTGCCAGCCCCAGATGAGACACGAGGGTCCCACAGACGCACAGTGCGATCCCAACTGCCAGTAATGAGAGCTTGTATGGTTGTATTGTAGTGCATTACACTGATAGCCCGATTACAAGAGCCAAGCGCCTGGTCTGTTATTGAAATAGGTCGCGGTAGGAACCGAAGTAAAGGCAAGTGCACGGAATCAGCAGCAATTCGAGATCAGAAAAATCGCACGATCTTTCGATCTAAAATCATCGACTTATGAAGCTACAAATAGTCACGTTTAAAAATAGAATCCACTTTTAATCAGAAGCATCCACAGAAAACGAGCCTGTGCAGAAGCAACGTAAAACTTGGTACATACACGTAAGAGTGGATAACGACACAGCCGAACACGATAAGGTGTCAACAGATATGCGCTTCATTTACACAACGTGTATATAGTCAAAGTGAGTAGACTGGATTTCAAACCAACGTACTGGCGTTACAAAAAATCAAGCGAAGGAATATGACTTTCAATGTTTACAGAAGACCACATCAGCTGTTCAAAGCGCCACTGTCTTACAATAAGCAGGAACAAAGTCAGAGAACACAGCGGGCCTGAAACGGTACATTGGGAGTGTGAGAAGAGAATAAAACAGATCAACAGTTCTGGTGATTGATGAGAGAACATTTCAAACAGGACGGTTGGCGAGAGTTTGTCAATCATAGGTGGCTTATTTCAGCGAGATGAACAACCCGTTTTTCATCAGAGGCAAACGGCGTGATAATGGTGCAACCTTGAACAACAATAATAACAACAACATAGCGGAATAATTTGGGTCTGCGAGTATAGCACACACAAGTCGCTATAGGAAGAAATATGTCGTAAAAATATTAGGACTCGTTTCCTTCATAAGCCAGAACGTGCATTTTAATCGAGTCAGGGGATATAAAAACGAAAGGTCCAGTGAACTTTAGTGAGGAGATTTTATGAACTCCTAAACTTCTCAGGGAGGAATGTCAATATAGCACCTGGGTGACGACAAGAGACGTCCAAACTATATACCACGCGCGCCAGCTGTCAAAGGAGCCCTTCATTGGTGAATTTCCCCAAGTTTCTCAAAGACAACCGTTTCAATCAGAATACACTTTCTCCAAAAATGTACTCTTGGTTAACGCTAGCTCAATGCACCTAAACCTAAGTACCATGGTGCAATGTGGGGTTGTTGAAAATCCGATATCTCAAGGTCAACCATGGACGTCAGAGTTGACGTAATCATTGATCCGATGGTCAATCACTGGTTTACATAGTAGTGAGTGAAAAACCGCAATGGCAGGCTAGCTGTTTTCAGTGGGTCACGAAACTTCCTTAGATGTGCACAAACTAAAACAATAAAGTAAGGAATGCCACGCTGTCCCGTTGTTGCATACAGGTGCATCAGCGCATGTACATGCTTGGAAAAATGAACAAAGCCTTAATTTCACGCCGCAACCTCTACTGACCACATCGCACATCGGCCTAGTGACTGTTTACACATTGTCCATATTACATGTTAATGTGCTACCGCATGGCCTTCTTCAAGAGATGCATACAGACGGCAATTATTCGAAATTAATTCAGTGGATAAAAGCTGAGAGTTGAAAGTGACTTTTAGTTTGAATTCGGTTTAGCTCAACCAAAAATGATAAAACAAATAGGTTTGCTTTCTTATTCCTCCCTGAATAGTTGATAGGAAGTTTTGTGTTCAAGACAGTGTACGTTGCTTGTGAGTATGCAGCACAGTTAGCCCACAGGTGTCCGTGAAATGGATTACACCAAGGTGCGGAAACGCCTACGAACTTGTAGGTCTTACTACAAAAACTTCAGCGGCTGAGACTTCGTTTCACGAATAAAAACCAAACGGTTGCTACTTCATGGGCCTTACGGTCGACTTGGGTTGGACTAGAAGCGGAGGCCTAGTGGTCAACGTACGATGCGGGTTCCGAAGGCGATGACTACCATTTAGATTTGGTTTGTAAGACGTTGTCGATACACTGACTGGAGTTCAAAGCTTAAGGTTCATCTATGCTTGTGCATACTATCAGAAATAGCCCGAAATTGAAGTTATTCGTGTTCCGAATGTGGAAACGTAGTTTCCATTAAACTCAGTGTTTATTTTTGTTTTTCTATTAAGGCATCTCCACTAACAGTTATACGACAGATTCGAGAGTAAACATGCGTACGGTCTACAGGCAGTTAGTACAACCCAACCGGTGCAGGCCAGATAGTAAAAGTACAAAACTCTAGCCCTCAGCTGGTCACAGTTTTGCCTAAGTGTACTCACTTAGTGGTACGTCACTTTTGTTGAGACATGAGCCAACTCGTCTTTCGTACCTTCACATTACTAGACATAACCAAAACGTTGTCGGATCAAAGAAACCGAACAGAAAACATGAATTTGTTCAGAAAAAGTTGGTCCACTTCAACTGAAGATTACTGCGTCAATTGTTACCAAACTTTGGTTTACTTCATCAGAGCAGAAAGAAGACACATGTTGCGATATGTTAATATTTCGTTTACTCTCATCAGTCTCAAACGTAAAACACGCAAGTTATATATAACCTTGCCTATCTCTAACTATCTGTTATATACGACTTACATGTTGTACGTTTGCGACTGACGAGAGTAAACGAAGCGTCAACATATCGCAACATGTTTACTTTCTGCACTGATGAAGTTGTTATAGAGAACCTAGTGTTTTAAGTTTCTCAAACGAAGACACCTTGTCTCGGACATGCGAGCATTGGATCGTTCGCTGTCGTTACGAGGCAAGATAGCAGTGGAACGGACAAGCATTAATTTTTATGAGGAATGCATTCGATCTGGCCTATTTCCAACGCAATTTATCAAGTTATTATTCAAGGATAAATTACTAAGAAACAACGTGAATCTCGTAAAGTTGACGAGTGTATACACCCATGCTGCTTGCGATGAAGAGAACAACCTTGTAGAAACCCACCATCGCTTCGCTGAAGTCCTCAACAGATTGCTAGTATGCCGTATCAAGTTTGACAACTTTCCCAGAGAAACCGTTCGCAACAACAAGGACAGAACTCTTCGTGCTCTACAGAGCTCTCTCTCATGACCCGCCAGTATGAGTGTATTTCCTAGTGAAAGTTTAAAGCATGTACACAATCTGCCATCAACTCGATTCACACAAACGTAGCTGCATGTTCTCTCCCTTGGACTGAAGTTCAAAATACCGCCCAAAGACGTCAACAAGTTGAATACGCAAGTTCAATTCAAATATATGTATGATCAATCGAAGTATCTGTCGTCCAAGTCTTCTGAACAGACAAGTTGGTTTCGTGCAAAGTTGATAGATATTTCAAACCAATTTTTATCAGCACCTATTCGCCAGCTATGCTGTCTGAAACGGAAACACTATTAAGCCATGAAAGAATTGTGGGCAATGCGGCACATGGTGCTTCTAAACTGGGATAAAGGTCCTGGTGTTGTCATTATGGGGAAGGACGATTATAAGACCAACGAAAGTTTAAGGAGGACAAAACGACTGAAAGTAACATATTGCTGGAAAGGCAAATAGCGAGGTAACTCCAGACACTGATGTTGCACGGCCATATATCTGAAAATCAATGTAGATACATGAAGCCAGTCGGGACGGAAACACCACGAATGAGAGGCACACCGAAAATACACGAAGATGGAGCACCCCTGCGACCAATTCTGTGTATGAACAATCCGGCATATCAAAGAGTCGCTAGATGGCGAGTTGAGATTCTGGACCCAGTTCGCAAAATGTTATCCCCCATTGTCTGAAGGATTCTTTCGAACTGGTAGAGAGTCGATTGCATGTCGATAAGTTGCCAAGCTATATATTCGACTGACGATGATTTCTTTTTTACAAACGTCCCACTCCGTGAGACATTTGAGTTTTTATGTGATTTTATTTGGAGCCAAAACTGTGATGTAGGTATTCCGCTTGAATATCTAAAGGATCTCATCTTACTCCGTACAAAAAACATCAGATTCACTTTTCCTATAAACAAGTAGACGGAGTGGCTATGGGGAGTCCGTGAGGCCCAACGTTAGCCGACATCTTCTTGAGAATGCCAGAAAGGCAAGTACCACATAGTGTTGTCAAAGCGTTATTGTACAAACGGTATGTTGGTGACATTTTGATTTTTACGGAGGGTGATCAATTTATTTTTTTTGACTTTATTAACACTGTTCGCCCTATCTCATGAGAAGGAATCTAACGGCAGTTTAGCTTTCTTGGATGTACTCCCCACCCGGTGTGAGGGTGGGACATTAAGGCGATCGGTGCGCCGCAAAGCAACATGGGGTGGACAGTGACTTCAGTTCTCCAGCTTTGCCCCGACAGCATACAAGCGAGGTTTGGTCAAAACAATATTTCATAGGGCCAGGCGTATTTGCACCCCTGATAGGCTACAGACGGACGAAGATATAATGAGGAAAACGTAAATGACAAACGGATATCTCGAAAAGTTCATAGACACTCATAGCAGGATGAGCAAATGCAATGATCCAGTACAAACAGCTCAAAAGAAAGATACATTTCTATTTTTGTAATTTAAAGGAGATCATTTGGCAAACGACATTGGGCACAAATTGAAATCCGCCCTATCTCGTACATACGCGGCTGCGCAATTTCGCTTGGTTTAAACTACCAAAGGACCTGTTCTACACATTCACGAACGTTGTTTATCACGTTGTTTATCAGTTCACTTGCAGTTGCGTTGACAGCTACATAGGTAGAACAGACCGACAACTATCGCAGCGAGTGGCAGAACACGTCACGAACTGGTTATAAGAACGCATGATACAACAAACTCAAACCAGTGAATTCGTTACTCGAAGCCCCGCATCATCGACTGCCAAATACCTTATGATAACAGGTCACGAGACGGAGCCATTTAGATTATTCAAAATACTGTTAAGTCATCAAAACCCGAAAATACTGGCCTTTAGCGAAGCTATGCTGATTGGAACTCACCAGCTGGCGCTATGTGCACAAAAGTGGTTGACGTAACCCATAGGGTTGTCGTGGTGGTAATGACACAATAGGTTGGTGTGACTGTGTGCGTGTCCATACCCAATCTCTAAATGTCTGCTACATATAACTTGCATGTTATACGCTTGCGAATGATGAGAGTAAACGATATGTTAATATATCGCAACATGTCTTCTTTCTGCACTGATGAAGTTGTTAAAGAGAACCCAATGTTTCAACTTCGGTTTACTGCTGCCACACCTGGATCGAACGATATAGTCTTCACACCCAAATTATTTTAGGTGAAATTGCGCCTACACAGTCCGCCCTACATATTTCAGTTGACCGCCAATTCTTGGCCTGTCGGTCAGCGTGTCGGGTGAACTAAACAAGGCCAAATGCAGGATCGAGTTGCATTCACCAAAGGTCATGTAAACTATGGTTACCTAGATGTCATAGGAGTAACAGCAGACTGTTTTACTCACGATGCATGAGCAGATAATTTGACGATGTGGCAGAAACCGTGACAGCCACTGTTATCTGGAATTTTTAATTAGCATCATAAAACGCCCACTCAAAACGTTCCAATTCTCGCTACCGTTCGATATGATACGATCCGGTAGGCTTCCACTGGAATAGTGACCTACAATTCAATCCATCTGACTGACCACAAAAACGCATTTTATAGGGTGCCATTCCAAAGATGCCTGTAACTCAATGTATGAAGACGAAGGTCATAAGTTAAGCACGCCTAGAAGACCAACCGAGATTCATCACAAGAGTACAGAAAATGACAATAATGTCTGCCACCGTTAAGTAGCGACAAGCAAAGATAGCAAACTGTGATCGGAAACAGGATCACGTAAGCCGCCCACAGTGGTAAACCATTTCGTGTCAGACAGTGCGCATATGAGATTGTTGAATGGTGATATTTGTTGCAAAACATTCATGCGGGTTGCCCACAGGAGAGTGGTCATGCTTCATCAAGCGGTGTAATATCCATTTCTATAACAACAGTGGATAACTCCAGGGTAGATAACGATGTTTGCTCCAACCAACTTCTTCGACAGCGGCTCTACTTCGCTTGCTTACCCTAACACGTTTTACAAATGCAAGGCCGTGCACACTCGCCAGAGGAATTCTGATCAATACTAAACTAGCGACACGAAATCGAACTTTTCTGTATGCGAACGAGGTGCAGAGAGATTGTATAGTCATGGGTAGAACGCAGAAATAATACGCATTCTCACAGGAAGTCATTGGTACCTTAAACTCTGAAGCCTTAACCAGAATGTTAAGCTCTTATTTTACCGTCAACTAAAACTAATTTACAGGATTGTCCATGCCACTCAGAAATGTATACGACATAAACTGAAGATGTCCAAAGATGGACCACCAGGACAGTCATGGACACAAGGAATTTCTCTATCCAGAGCGAACAGTAACATCATGCCGATGTAATGCAGACAGCCCCAAGCAGACCTGATCTTTAATGAAGAACTCGGTCAACACATTTGATCGCCCACTGACTGTTCCGGTCTTACTCTTTAGGAAATGGATGCGCTGTTGTGTGCGTGAGTGCGATTGAAGGCTATTCTGCCTCGGGGTTGGATAAAAGATGGGACGAGGATAGATCATGTTTGTACGCCATCATTGTAATAACGCAGTGAGTTATGCCAAATTGACGAACGATCTAAATGGTAGGGCTTACGTTCCAACAAACTGGTAAGCAGATAGTTAAAACGAATGTCCGGACGCACGAAGAGACAGTAAAAGTCATCGATGAATAGTGATTTAGTATCGAAAACCTTTTAAAGTATCTCCAATGACCAGCAGACTGCCATCTAATCTGTATAAAATCCCGCTTTATAAAACCCACGAGAGCTATTCCTTCCGTTAGCCAAATAAGTCTAACCTTTCACCGATAAACGCCACTCGAAGTGTCCCTAGTCGTCGATGTATCATGGTGAAAACTAAAATAAAAACTTTGCAGTGGAGCCTTGGTCAACTAAAAGGCGGATTGACCTTTTACATTTGCACGCAAGATTATTCCCACGAGAAGCACAAACTCACCTTGGTTCGTATTACAGTCAAACAACTTCAGGTGGCCAGCCAGCGAACCGCTTAACACGTGAACAGTGTCCGAAAACGTTGTGTCAAGTACTGGGGTGGTATGGCGGTATATCATGCGTTGGCTTCCGGATGCCACATCATAGACCCGGACTGTACAATCCCAACTGGAAGCCACAAGAAATTGAGGTGTGGCGTTCCCGGGCTGAAATCGACAAGCTGTGACGCCATCCGATGGCAAAGAAGACAGCTTGTATTGATCAACAGTAACGGTCATTCCAGGGGCCATGTTGAACAGGCTGGAAAAAAAAGAAAATCGGTTAGCCTAATAAGATAAACATATCACCAGCTCTGAATTTGGACGTCTCGATTATTGATTATCGGTGACAAGTGATACACGCCCGTCGTTAGAAAATCTGCTACACTGCTTTAATGCAGCAGCACCACATTGCAAAACGGAATGTTTCACTAATCGGAACCAGATTAAAACGCGTGACTCAACACACCGTATCACAAACCCATTAACTTCACCAGAAGTTCAGTCAGTGACTGCGCAGTTAGGCGTGCAGGAAAATGTTTTCAAATACTAATCATAAAATGGTGCAGCCCAGTTAAACCATTGTTTTACTTCCATAGGTACGTCGATTTTCAGGTATCACATCAGGTGTTTACTTATATATATAAAATACCCATTAAGTTACTTACGGGTTGAACACTGTTGAACTACTCAAGCCCGAAGGGTAGTGAAGGAAACCAGGACTTAAATCTGTAATCATAACTCATATTATCATCATCGATGATTCAAGGTGATGCGCAACTGCCCTAAGACCATGGAGAGGACAACATAGGAGAGAAAGAGAAAAAGGAGAGGAATAAAACCCAATCAACTAAAAATAGTGTCCACACTTGTGAAGCAAAAAACAGGGGTTGCAAGCGAAAGTGAAATAGAAACATTGTTTCCTCCCACGCTGTCCTGTTTTATTAAATAGGCCTTCTTTGAAGTCTGTCAAACGACGGCAATATTTACACCACCAGCTCGATTAATAGGCTGCTCTCCTAGTGTCTTTAGCCGTTGATTCTGAGCTGCTAGGATCCGAATTCAAAAGAAAAGCACCACCAACAGATGCCGACCCCGCTGGTGACTTCTTCCATCTATCTACGCTACTTTGTCATTTGTTAACCCCACACTTTAGGCCAGTCGGTCACAGACTTGACAGAGTGGGCAGCTACAGTACATGGTCAAACCGTCCAGGCTTACGCAACCATGAATACTAGGAAAACGAATTTAATTAGTACTAACACACATCCACCCCTTGGTTGCTTATTTACCGAGAGCAGTGATTTTGCGTAGACAGCGTTGGTTGCACAGTTGATGGCAATCTGTGTTCCTCACTATAAACTGTAATGTTCGAACTGTCAAGGGTGAGCAACTGTACAGAAGAGAAAGCAGCAACAACAAAAATGAAATGAAATGAAATGTCCAGAAACATCAGGCAAACCACTGATTTCTGATGGTTTGGAACAGTGGTTGTGTTGTACGTAACTCGGGTTGATGGTTTTGGTATTGACATGTTCGCCGAGCTTGGTATTTGGGTTGCAAACGTTTCATCACGCAACTCACGCACTGATGGTGTCACCTCGCTTGGTGATGAAACGTTTGCAACCCAAATGCCAAGCTCGGCGAACATATCAATACTAAAACCACTGATTTCAACCATGGGAAACATCGACTGACGCCTCCAAAAAACTGGGTCGCTGCGACCTAATCAGTTTGAATGTTCGGAAAAATGGCGAACGATTCTATGGTATAGTGTTACGTAATAGCCCGAAACTTTTAACAATCCAGCACGGTCCACCTAAACGTGCGGAGTTCGACTAACAATGACACACACTGGTTAGATCAGGAATTATGCCAGATGCACCGATCACTTTACTGTTGACATCGATTTCTGTTATTACAGAAGTTAGCTCGGTGGGCTATATTATGTTGGAGACAATCGAAAACGTAATGAGGTAGCAGCAGCACCTAGTGCGCCAATTTGCGGCACGGTCTCATCGTGTGTGCACAGTCGGCTGAAACCAGAATCACGAGGGTTGAGGTCAATGTCTAAAAAGAAGGCGGACAAAGGATGAACCGACAAGGAGAGGTTGCTGACAGGCTTCTGGCAATCGCAGTAACACCAGCTACGATTACAGTATTCGTAATGAGATGTTTAGAATGATTAGCCCAATGGAAGTAGGGTCTTACAATGAAAAATGGGAGGGCGGCATTCAAAATAAGCAAGCACATAAACAACAATCAAAACTGGATCGACACGATAGAATGCGCATTGCAACATGAAAAAAGAGTATAAAAAATGGCAGTCTGTATTGTACCCATATGTTTTATAAGAGAATCGTCAAAAGTGACAATCAAAATTGACCATGGGGCGGGCTGCCAAGAACAGGTAGTGTCAAATTAATGCACTATTTTGGACAGGCAGAAAGTGAGATACAAATAAAAAGACCGATGGAAACTAGGGAAAACAACGGAGCCTGGATAATCGTGTCAAAAAGCAGGCCAATTAACATCCGTGTAATCAACAAAAGAGAGGAACATCACAGATGGTTTACGCTTTCAACTGAAACAGAGGTGAAACGCATACCTGGTGGGATAAGCTGACTGAGTTAATCTGAAAGGAGCACACAACTATAAAAGTAGATAAGAGGAAAGTTTACATGGCAAAGAACCAGATTATTCTTCTGCTCGCCCCTTAGTCCACTACGGTCGTCGGTTTGTCGACCGGAGACGATTTGTGCAACGGATAGACAGGATCCGTTTGTGCGCTAACCATGTAGGTCTGGTAGCGAAATAAGTCTGTCCAACACCATGGAGTAGCATTTAGGCTGATTTCTTTCGCTTCCGGCTCTGGCTTCAGCCACGTATCCAACAAGTCACCACCAGTAGAGACAGATGACTTCTGACTAGGTTGTGATTGGTTAACCAAAAAGGTGTTTTGCCACCACCATAACTGCGCGTTCCAAGTGAGGCCGAAATAGGTGATACTCTTGCCCAAAATTAGTATCAAGAATGGCTGATGAACCATGGCGACCAGGCGGTAATGTGGTCCTTTGAACGGGTCGCTGATTGCTGGACAGAGGATATTGTTTAGGTTTATTCCAGTAATCTAGCAATGAATGAACAAATCAGTGCGTTAAACATAACAAGCACAACAGGAACGATAAAAGCGAGTACAAATGTGAAGAAAAACGCTTAATTTGTATGCCACAAGGCGAGTAAATAAAGCCAGGCGAGTGGGATCCACAACGAGCACAATGCCGTCACGAACAACCTTAGGGTAAGGATCAAGAAGAGAAGAACGAAAAGCGCGGTGACTCAGATAACTAAGTATTCATTAAAAACTGAAAAACATTCACCCCGATACCATGACATTTCCACAGTTCAGAGGAAATAAGCAGCAGGACATGACGAAGTTAGGCAATACTGAGCATGATGTTTATAAGTGACTGGTAAGGTTGATAAGTAATCGGTTCACACAGGCAATCGTATGAGCCGAATGCTGTTGCATAGCAGAAGGCAGGCGAAATATTGGAGAGACTTCTCTGAAATAACCCCATATAAGCACTCGACTCGAATTGCGCTCTAGCTAGAGCTAATCAGTAGTGTGTATCCTTGATAAGGTCGGGAGTTCAATCCCGGACAAACCTTCGTGAGAAAAATATTGGCCAGTGCATCACTGGCCTCGCATTAGGCACGCTCGAATGATCCTATAAGAACGCACAACCGACATCATTTGTGGGTGACGATCAGTTTGCCCGATCGTCAGCACGCAAAAACAACTCGTGTTATCTACTGAATGATCGTACTGGCAATTTTTGGCATCAGCTAGCAAAGCCAAGTCTCTTGAATAAAGCGAGTATTAAAAATATGTTCACCTAATCAATCCGATTGGGTTGTATTAACTGGAGATCACTGAATTTTCAAGGACAATGCCATAGAGTGAGTTAACTACCAGCTTCAGACCAAGCAGAAGACCGGTACTGCACTACGAACGCACATGTATTCGCTTGGTGAGGAAAATATACGATGTTCCCAGTTGCGAACAAGTTGAGGAGCTATCGATGGCTCGTGCGGCGGAGCTCAGAAAACGTTCAGTTCGGACTTCTAGGCGAATGGAAGAATAATCAGCCGGTGATAATGGGCTGAGATCAACAAGGAAAACTTGTTAAGTAGCCTGGATGGCATCAGATTAAAGACACTAGCCCTTTGACTTCTAACGTGAGCAAGGGCACACTAGTCTCTATGGACGACAGCATCAAAGTATGTCACTGGCCAGCAGCCAGCTAAAATCTCAGAAAATTGGAGGAACAATAGAGGTTAGCTAGCAATAAAGCACGCTGCGATGCACCGTTGTACCGAAACATAAATAAGCCGTCCACATGTTTGTCCTTAAACAAGCAGTACGAAGGATACATGAACAGGCGTCAACCAATTTATTTCCGACGTTTGATAGCCGGTGACAAGTCGTCCACGTAACATTTGACAGCGCAGATTCAACCAACTCATCCAAATCGGATGCCTACTATTCTCATTGAAAACGTTAGATAGAAAAGGTTCGTGCTCCCAGTGTATAAACCAGTTCTGAAAGTTATTGCAGAATTCGAACATTTCAAAACCATCCAACGTACACACCCAAATGAGTAGAAGCAGATATGTCTGACGTCAAACTGAGGTCCAATTCCCCTATGCGCACCGCAACCATTCAGTGAACCTTAAGAAAAAAGACTATAATAAACAGATTAAAATCAGATCATCTAAGAAGCCAGACGATATTTTAGATTACTGATGAGAAGTCGGGGACTTGGTTTAGTTTCAAGTTGACCATCACTCACATTTGGTCGCAGCGTTCGCATTAAGATCAAATGTGAGTGATGGTCAACTTGAAAATAAACCAAATCTCCGACTACTCCTCAGTAATCAGATATACTATAGCTTACTAACAGAAGGAGTACCGATAATCCAACGTTAATCGTAGATTAAAGATGTGGCCGATACATCTGAAACAAGGTGGACAACCTGCTCGACCTTCTCATATTTCGTTGCCTCCGCATTATAAGACTCATGAGCACCTTGGATGCAACAGAGGATAGGCTAGTATGTCCGATATTCTAGCACCTCTATGAAGATAGGAATTACTGCTGATAAGCCCCAATCACGAGACCTCTCTTCAGTCTCGACTGTGAACGAAAGAGTGCAGTTCATTCAGGCAAATCTGTTACCATCTTTGAATAGAGTTGAAGAAGGAAGGTCCAAGCCTGGAGCATTATGTTGGGCAATTTAAGTCCCAAATTTAAGCCATATCAGGTACCAATAGAGGATCGTCAGGCCTGCCATAAGTACTTATACAATCTGAACTGTTTGCAAATAAATGAACTGATTCAAACCAGTTGAATCGTTCCTTGAAGTGCTCAGTCTGTCTGTCAAGCCGCCATGATAAGGTGCAAATACGTCAGCCGTCTTTTTTCACGTAGAGTCTCATTAACACCTTGTCGACGGCTAGTGCCACCACGAATCAGAAAAAGCAGGAGACACCATGGCACAAACGCCTTTTCAGTTATTCAGGTCGCCCGACCAATCAAGCACCACGGTCCATGAACAAACTTGTAGTAAGTTTACATTTCACTTAACGGCGGTATCTGACGTATTGCGCACCATCGTGACGAGTACTTTATTTACAAGCTCTATGAAATAGAGAGATATCCCTTTCAACCGTATTCTTTTGGAATAGACTTTTTCGCAAGAAGTTTGCATATCCGTCGAGATTTCTACATAGTGGTCGTTTGGAGCACCCATTGTTGTGACCCGGGCAGGTTATCTGTCAGTGCTGTTTGACCGACGTTCCATATACGCTCGTCGGTTAAATTCCAAGTGAATACTTTACGTTTAAGAGTAGATGATCTCTGAACAAGCGATAAAACAAAGCAGACACGAATAACCGCATGATCTGAAATCCGATCGGAGCTTTGCTCTAATTCAGAGCCAAGGTTGGCCAAGAAATTCGCCTTCTTCACCATAGATTCCGAGAAACGACCGCTTTGGAGGTTTAGCACACATTCAGTTCTACACTCAAGGGAGTGCTGGTTAGAGTAGCTTGTCAACCTAGTTGCTGCAGCCTCCGGACATCAAAATCACCCCTGTTTACCAGTTGTTTTGGCATCAAGAAGGACGTATTAGAAACAGGAGAAAGAAATTGAAAACGAGTGGACCTCTCTGTTGGAACGATAATATCTTCGGGTAGTTCGTGGTCGCTTATGAGGCGGAAAGGGCTTGAGGGGTACCACATTTGAAATCTCAGGCTCCACAGCCTGATCCATGAAGGCAACAAGAGACGGGGTTTTCGTGAAGAAACCCACTCAGAGTCGACAGCTCACAAGTTCGGCACACACCAACATTTAGAGGATACGGCTCAAACCGGAACAGGTAGGCTAGTGGTCTCTTTATCAAGCTTGTGCTTATCAAATATCACTGTGGTGATGAAGTACGTTTACCACTTACTTGAAAAATCCACGTTGTACCTTCTCGATCTGGAAACGCAGTCGTTGTTAGCAAAAAAACGAAAACTGTAATTCTGCCGCTAACTTACAAACAACAGAGTACACACTTAGACGAACGGAAGATTAAACTCCAGAGAACATGTAAACTGATCATTGAACTGGAATGTTATTGATTACTGTGTTTGCGATGAATACTAAAATTTGGACTAGCGGAAATAGTGAAGTTTTCACTACGCACAGCGCCTTCACAAGATTTGACCATCGCTCCTGACAGTGCTTGGAACTATATGCCTAGGCCGAGCAGACTCATCTATAAACCCGTACGCTTATGGTACGCGCATTTACAGAACGAGCACTGACAAAGAAAGCAACCATTTGACAGGTGTGCACTGTAGGGTCGACGAAGACAAACTAATTAACGTAGTAATCGGAACTCCAAAATGAGATGAGATGGTACTCGTTTGCAAACTTTGGACGTGTCTTTTATAGCAGTCCAATTAAATGCAGACTCCATTCCGATAAGCATGGATGATGGGCTGAGGAGGTCACCCTCGAAAGCTGTGTAGCATGAAGTTCCAGTCTGACCATAACGGAACGCACTGTCCAGCTCTCTGATAACAGTTGCAACTAATAACACACAACACAACAACCGTATACATGGAGGAAAATCGAAAACCCAGTTTCCTGACCGCTCTAACAGGTCCTAAATGTGCGCTCTTGTCAGAACGTTGTTTACATATTGGAGGTTGACAAGATTACTCAAGAGTAAACCCATCAGATGTCTTTCAACTAGCGTTCACCTCTTCATAAGCCAAAATCTTCCTCACTACAACAACAAACTGTAAACCTTTCTCTAGTGACGGCTGCCTAGATCTGTGGGCACACACCACTTTGCATTAATCTATCTCGAGAGCACGCTGAAAAGCGTAGCTTTGTGTGAAGTAGAGCTGTACTTAGTTTCCGATGTAATCCATAACAAATTACCTGCCTGAACTCTATCTGTACTGATCGCGTTTCCGTAGCCAATACTGGTGAAAATGTTTGAATAGAATACCGATTTATTTTATCGTCGTCCAAACACCGTCACAACCAGGAACAGTGTGATTTAATCAATAGAACAGAAAACCCTGATTCATGCGTATTTGAATTAAAATCGTAAATTCGGCATTGGAAATGGCTAAAATGGACTTCGAAATTTTGGGACAACGAAGAACGCCACAAATTGAAACGCTGTAAACCAGAATGGTGCAAACATCTGCATGAGTAACTCAATGCGAACGACAACTACCGATCAAACGATTTCGGAATACAGTTGTAGTTGTTGTCTATGTTTCGACAATCAGACAGAATCTAGACAGAATCTTTGTGTGTTGAGCTGTGATATAAAAACCGACAAGGTTTTTCGTCTTACAAGCGTTCATAGTAAAAAGGGTTACAATTTGCACCCAATAAATAGGTTTCAACTAGCCGTGCAAAAAGTGACTTTGGGAAACATCTCGCTGCATTAAACTTTATCTTCCAATGACCTCTGGTTGAGGAGGAAACCAAGATAATCAGAGTAATCATTCAGAAAGTGTTCAGCAGACAATATGATAAACGTTTCTATGGTATTCCACTGCCGGCCCCCAACTCAAACAAACCAACAATCAAACGAGTGAATGTATGTGCCCACGTATTGCGACCCCACTCACACAAACATAGCTGTTCACAAGTGTTCTGATCTGAGTTGTCGTTAAGGTTAGACTCACTCAATCAACCGAACGATTCAAGAGTGGTTAAGGTAAAGGGTAACGGAAAGGTCTGTAGTCAGTGGCACAGCTGAAAATCTATCGAGTGCACAAAATGGCAATGGGTGCACTCAGGACACTAGAATAGTAGACAACATTAGCGAATGTTTTGACAACCAGTGAAAGTGGACGAGCGTTCACGTGTGATAATTCGGTCGTGCCTAGTGTGGGGTCAACAGCGCAGTGGTCAACACGACTGCTTCATGAAAGCGTGGCCGGGGTTCTAGTCTCGGCCGTGGAAGGGATGTGCACCACTGACGAGCTCTAATAAGAGCGAAATCCGAGTTCAGCGCTTCTTTTCGAAAGTGGTTGGCTGGGAAATCTATTTGAATCCGAAGGCTGCGATCAAGTGAGAGTGATGTTCAACTTAAAACAGTCAAATCCCTGATTACTCGTTATCGAATATGACAACCCTTAGTAGGCCAAGACGGTGCAACAAAACGAAATTAGATATATCGTAAGGCTCAGTGCATAAAAATGGCCAATTAGTTCAAACGAAGTAGGAAATCAAATTACACCACCCAATCATCTTTGTAAATACATTTCGAGAAGAACTACACACACTATTAAGTATTTGTCGGACAAGTGGAACAAATATGAATAGCTTGGCTTTCGGTGTTGTATTCACCGGGTTGGGGATTGATTTCCGTCCGAGCTAAAGTAGCTCATATGTGGGAAGACCGGGAACAATGTACAAATAGAACAACGCGCACCAAACGAAGTAATCAAATGATGCAACAACTCAGTGGATTTCTGGAAATGTTCCATCCCTGAACTTGCAAGACCAACAAGGCGCGGAATGGTTTCGTTGGTTACTTATTAGTGACATGCATTCTTGTATCAAGGCTTCAAACAAAACTAGTTCTAGCACTCAGAACTGCAAAGTAGTTCACAATATGCTGGGTGAACTACCATATAGCAATGTCTGCGTAGGAGTATTACGCAAATCGTAAATGAGTTCATCACAAGTAATGAACGAATGGAAATTCTATTGAAGCAAAGGAATATAACTGTTCGTATAAGTCATTATACTTGCGTTGAATGGCCAGGAAGGATCAATTATGAAACCACGAAAACCCGGTAAACAAATTAATCTACTAAGTCTACAAAGTTAACGAAGGAAACCAGAAGCTCCGTTTCACAAGGTGACAATATCATTTGGTGTGTTTTGGTCAGTGGTGACGGATATGAAGTGTTGATTAATCATCCAAAACAATAAAGTGAAACTGGAAAATTAAGCCTCTATGCACAGAGATTTGTTCGTGGTCCAAATCATGTCAAACGTAGAGCCAACATTAATAGATCGCGTAAATAAGATAATGACAACCGTGTGGTGCGTGAGAAACTGTCTTCACGCGTGGGCACTCAATTGAAATAATCGAAAGCAACTGTGGTCAGAGCGGGGATCAGTATGATCTTCATGGGTTCGTTTTCCATGTAGTTACGTCAGCCTATGAAGCAACATAGTAGCCACAAGCCTCCAAGCTATAACCAGATTCAACCTTCGTTAACATTGTTTTTTCTACAAAACGGGAAAGTTCGTGACAGAATCTTGGCTTGCTGAAATGACTCTCTCTTGTCCCAGAGCCATTTTAATTGAACAAGCAGTTCCATGTATAGGACAAGATCTCCATACTTGAAGACAGACTAGAGAAATTCACCTGGATTGGACACGTTGTGTACAGTTATATCTAAAATCCAGTCACTCACAAGTAGTTGGCAGCTGTGCCTTAGGTTTAAAGAGGAAGAATATGAAAACCGCTTAGATTCACCAAAAAACGATAGTCATTGGGCGAAAACCGAGTGAAGAAACACAAAACACAAGTGCCAATGGTTATCATTTTTTCACTTGCGCCAAATCACAGCCCGAAAGCTGAGGAGTCCTCAATGAAGCAAGGTTGAACACAATTGCTTTCATGACCGAACTTAAAACAGATACCGCCCATTAGGTTGTCACTTCCAGTCTAACTCATTAAGCATAAACAGCTCAACTTCGTAAGCAACATACACGCATGTATGCGAGTGAAAGAAGTCTATGTTGCGGTGGCGCACAGAGAAGCCTCATCAGTACCGACGTGGTGATCCCACAGAAACCCGATAATAGTCGATGGCAGAATTTCTGTGAACATCCATCACACACGTTGATCACATTTACGATGTTTGTGAAGTCTGCCTTCTTGAGAGACATCAATTCCAGTCGGGAAGTAATTACTCACCATCCAGAGAGCACTGATCAGACAACGAACCGGAGGCAATGAAGCGAATGAACAAGTGAACTGTTATTCTCGCCGTTCGGTTCACGGTTCTAATCGTCATTACGCAATGTGGGTGGATTCACCGTTATTCTCGGTTCACCAAGCTTTTTAGTACTAGTGGTTTGGATAAGACCACAGGAATCCCAAAATGCGGCGGCTGATTCCGTTGCCATGTTTCACAGTTCTCTCGAACATGCCTTATGAAATTCGTTTAGCAATGAAACAAACTAAGCTGTGGTCGATTCCAGGAGGACTACACTGACAGGCGCTAATGAACTTAGAAGGACCATCATAGATCCAGGGACAGTCGCCGAACAAACCAGTCGCTGGAAATAACGTACTTATTCCGCATCGCAAATAAACTCAACAAATGCCGGTATTTACGACATTCTGACCAGATGTATGTGATGAGTGAAAAACACGAACGGTTAAAAATGAGGGATGGAAAAACTTTTTCCACCAGGCGGTGTTTTTACAGCCAACGTTGTCACCGGTATTTTAGGCTTTCAGCCATACCCGTGAGTGCTACGGCTCGACCAGCTGTTGGTGTTCACAATGACTAAAGTAGAAAGGCAGTAAATAAGTACAAATGTAAGAAAGAAAACAATGGGTCCTCATGAGAAAGAGGGGTGAACAAATTTGGGGATACAGGCTAGCCATTGACTGTGGCATACTGCCATATCAGAAAGTGTTTCGAAAAAGCGGTACGGATGGTTGCGAACTCCCCAATCAGGTAGACGGAACCTGCTAGCTTTGCTCAGCTGGACAATCAAGGTTTCCACAGACCGTGAGCATGTCAGTGATTGACCGTCCTGCGGCTTCTTTCAACCACAACCGGTGACACTGAACAATGTGCGGTGCGGCAGACGCTCCATCGACATATGGAGCACAAGAACCAACCAGAAAAGACTACATTTTGACTATCTCGGTTACTGGTTGTTAAGTTCCACGTTTCCCAAACAGGTGCAGACGGACTGTCGCGTTACTCACAGAGTCAGCACATCGGATACTGGCTAGGTGACTGAGACAAAAGCGGTCGAATGTGGAGAGTCTAGATACATCTTGTGTACAAATGGGCCACGCCCCTGGTTCATATAGGTAAAGTAAACACACACGTATTGTAAACTCCGCGTTTAATGGACGGATGGACCATATGTGACGGAGGTTGACAGATGCACTACATGCTGTCGATATTCGTGCGAACACCTCGTCAGCAATATTACAAGCTGATGAAATGACACCACTCAGGGGGATGAAGCAATCGATAACCCCCAGGTCAACGGAAACCCAATCCTTGATGAGTTAAAGGTGCAAAATGAATACCATAGAGACCAACCTTATCCTTTAATCAATTCAACATGGTCTGCATGATTGTGGAATAATTTAGTGAGGCAACGTCGTCCCTATACCCAGCATCGATCGGTTTACTGCTTGACAGAGGCGCTACATAGAGATTCTCAGAACTTCCGAGTACTCCTTCCAGAAGATCGTCTGTTATACAGTTAAAGAAAGGAAGAGAAATCAGACAGCTCTGCCGGAAGCTCGAGACAATTGCCCATGTATGTGTATTTTGGATTCCGAGCGAGCATACAACTTCAGTAAATCAACATATTTCATAGGGACTTCTCTCTGGTCAACCTGGCCTCAAGGAGTGTTCTGGGCAACTGGGCCGAAAGTAGCTCTGAGGTCCAAAAACAACACGACCGATGGCTTAGGAAAAGAGTGCCGACGCTCCACTGTCTGCCGCAAGATGAAAATGTGGTCGACACACCCGTAATCAGGACGGAAACCTGCCCGTTCGTCTCCTGTCTAGTTCTCCCTGTGTTTCAGAAATCGATGCATTATGAGACCCGTGAGAATCTTGCACGCAGCAGAGACAAGACTGATGCCCTTGTGATTGTCACATGACATCTTGGTACCTTTTTGAAAATTGGAACAGCTGTTGACAAGCAACATTTATGAGGCACTTCCTCACTCTCCCATATGAAGGCGCATTTAGTCTCACACCTGAAAGAGTGGTTGTCACAGCAACTTGCTCTAATCATTGGACGGTGCGGACATTAAAAGCACCAACGTTTACCAGTTGCCCTGAGTTGAGGAGAGGAAAATTAAGAGCACAGAAGGAAGAAGGCGGAAAGAAGCGGACTAATCTGACAGGTTTTATAATCTGTAGAAATGTAAAAGAAAACAGGGTGAATAATTTCAACTACTGGCAAGGTAGTCTTATATCGGCTGATGAAGCAGACGTTACAATAGTATGCTGCATGCCATGCCTGTTAATTCGTTAGCCTGCTGATCGGCTGTTTAAGGCAATCAAAGAAACGCGTGATTCATACTTACGACATTCTTAACGAAGGCAAACTGATGAAGTCAAACAAACTCAGCAGGACAGAATTACCAAAAGACTGTCATTGAATAGTGGATGGCACCAAATCAACTGGGAACCACATACTGTGTAGAGCGGTGATTCTGGACTGTTACAGATAGGACACTTTTTCGTAGAATAGATATATTTAAGAAGGTCACTTATATGTCAGCGTACATGCCATAGCAAATGGGGAAGAATTGAGTTATGTGAAATGAAGAACAGAAATGTGTGGAGAGAGAAAAGCGGAAGTAAATCGAGGCAGGCGACAAGAGCCCCATTAAATTCTATTCATTGGTATGGATGGGAACGCAACTGACTAAAGATTTTTTTGTCTTTCTGACTGGAGCCAAGAAGCCGGGAGCATCTTATTTTAACGTCAGAGTTTTCAAGCCCCGAACCTATGTAACACTGTTCACCAAGCTGCTGCCCACAGCCTAACACACTACTTACAAACTATAACACGGATGGTGGTGAGATAACTACGCCAATGAAGCCTGTCAGAAGAAATTATTAGTATCAGTGGTCGGCAAAATTTGCCCATTTCGAAGACTGACGAATTTCGCTACTGCCGACACAAAGCTTGTGCTATATGCCGTTAACGTTTCGGAGACACAAGATAACACAGATAACTTTCAAACATCCTTCATATGAGGCGGCTCGATCTCGCGAGCGCAAAATAGCATTACACATTCGGCCTTTTAAATAACAAGCACATGGAGTATTCTGGCAAACACCATCCAGGATATAGGTAAACGACTTCTAATGTCATCAGATATTGCACCAACGCTGACGCATCTCCTAGGGTACACGAGATTCTCGAAAACCTCCGAGTGTCCACAATGGAGGTGCTGATTCCTGTTAGTCACGTAGAAGCGACTAGAATTTAGAAGATGCTAAAGGTCATACCAAACGGACGAACTGAGAATTCCAAACTGAATTGGACGTTCCGGGGTCCCGTAAAACATCCGTGATTAGATCAGGGTCGCTGGCTATGAAGATGTAAGGAGGAACGTGATGACACCGTAAGTGGTTGGCCATAAAGAGAGTGATAGAGCATCCGAAAACACATGAAATGACAAACCTACCGTTATGTACTGGAGAAGGAGCGACACAGAAAGGCGATGAATATACGAAGCAAACGATTAGAAGTCAAAGGTCAGTATGACTTACTAAAGCAATCGGCTGCAGGATGAGAAAGTGATAGAGTACTTGAAGACTGAGAGAAAGCACTACCCAGGACAAATCATCGAACGGCTCCACGGTGTAAACGGCTGAATGAAAAATGAAAAAAAAATTAACTGTGATCAAGTATAACGATGACCATAATGATAAGCTTTAAAGAAAACGCTGCGGATAAATGTTGCGAAATTGATAAAAGCGCACGACTTCAAATAAACAAAAGACGAGTTAAAGATCAGCGGTGATTTACTAATGTGGACACGCGTATTGAGTCCACAGTATGATGTACATCAATCGGTCGACGGGTTTTAGAACAGTAAGCCAAGCGACAAGAATAACAAGGAATAACAGACCCAACCAGTTTACAATTCTGAGTAAAAGAAGACTCGAAGAAATTTAATTTTGCGTGAAATTACCAGCCATGCGCACATTCTTTGTTCAACATTCAACCCGCGGTAAAAAAAGGCAGACAATTGTTGATCGTGAAAACGAAGTTTAAGGAAACTACTGAGAAATTTTTTTTGAGGAAAGAAAGATAACTGTGAGTAGAAACAGCATGTAAAAACTCGGGTTAATAAACTTTCTCTCACCGTCAGGAAACTCGAGTCCTTCCAAACAAAAAAATATGGATTTGGTCACATACTGGGGTTTAAGAGAAAACGATGCACTGTAATGAGTAATAAAACTTCGTTATTTCCTAAGGCAATTTTCCCGTGCAAACGAAGCCAAGGATCCAGTAAATTTGATTCTTGTTATACGGTCGATGTGCTGATGCAAACATAGTGTTAGTGTAACTAGCTCAACTTAAACTCCCTGACAATCCAAAAAAGAAACATTTTTGAGCTAACGGTAGGAATACACGTTCTAGATGCCCCATGCAGATAGATCGAAAACTTTTATTCATGCAATCATGACAAATCCTCACCATCGACTGCAGTTATAAGTTCCCACAACCACGTTTGTTCAATGCTTATTTGAGTAAGCTTACCAGCAGGCGATTGGTTTACCTTATGGAGTAGGCCAACCGCTAACGGGCCGCATAAACCTAGTCGTTTTAAAATAGCCCAGATAACTAGCTATAAAAGGCAGAATCGCGCCTGCCTGCTTCTGTTACGCCGTAAAATGTTGAAGCCACAAAATCAATACAAACGACCATACGCTACGTGGTATACTTTGCCGCGAAGTAATCGTCCATTTTGCACACAAATTAGACTGAATGTGTGCGTCTAAAAGTTGTCCGGAGTAGAGTTTATCAAGTAGATCCAGTAGACAAAGCGAAATTGGCTATCGGTGTACAAGTGGCACGAGACCTCCAGAATATGAACTAATCCGACGGGTGTTTCATATTTAGAAATTAAATGATCCAAGTGAAGTGTTTATGTGTGCATTATACAGCTCGCCTAACGGAATGTTGTTCGTAACTGCTTCTTGTATACTGCAGGTGGCTTTTATGAACAAAAATTAGGACATTGCAAGTAAGTGACGTCGAGCCCGCTACTCTAAAGGAGAGAGTAAAGTCCTAAACATTAGTTCGTTCATTCGGACAAAACTCAGAACTGCACGACATCAGCAGTAGTTTACAAATACGGATTTTTGACTGAAGCAGCCCTGCTGTGAATGAAGCAGGTCGGAAAGTCGTCACCCGGACAGAGTGGATATAGGCCATTTCAAAAGTGCACACAGTTACGTCTGAATGGGTAGAACTCAATGGTTGCGAGCTGAAAGCGTAAGACAGTTCCCAGAAGTAATCATTGGCGACTTTGTAAGAGTGTAAAACTAGTAACTATAGACCATTTATTTGGTCAGTGAAGCTGACAGAAGCATACCGCGGAACTACAACATATGCCAGGTAGGAAAACATGATCATGTGCTGGCTGTGCTGTTACTGCTAAATTATCACCTATCGATGTAAGTGAACACTGGAAGATGCGTAAGCATCTGAACTGTAATGTAGCAAAGTAGGTGAAGGCTTTGCAAATCAATGAGTTGATTGGATTACAGAAGTGACAGCATCAGCAAATATTGAACGATGCGGCCTACGGTCAAAATAAATTCACTTCGGCTGTGTAGTACATCTTGAAGCATGTTTTTCATGAAAGCTTCCGCGATGCCCATCTTTTGATGTCAAGCGTCCGGGAAAAAGCCTATTTCCTATGCAAACCGGTTGAAGTCAATCATGCTTTCTTGTCTTCAACCTCTTTCTGGAACATACTTCACCGAAGAAAGGACGCAATACTTAAGCGACAGTTTCTCAAAAATGTCGCCGAAAACAGTAATATTCATCATTATTTGGTCTAACTCGCACAAAGTTCCCCCTGAATTAGGTTAGGCAGCCCAAATGAACAACAGATAGACTTCGAGTTAAAGTAGGAATAAATCTACGCATCAGGATATCTGCACATTATACAGACGTGATTCTTGATAAGAACAGGTGTGATCGACAACAGCGATAACAAGATGGCCTACACGAAGCATGAGTGGTCTGAATAATCAACGCACACATGGATCACGACAAACTTAGAAAGCATCAGGCGAGAGCAGCCACAACAACCAGAAACAAAATCCTATAGTCACCTATCAAACTGTTTTGATTGTAAGAATTCAAACACGAATAACACGGTAAAAACGGCTGGCTTTCAACCAGATTTACGCATTCACAATTTTCGACGTTTGACAGATTCAGAACTGATACGTATGCAGACAGAATGTATACCCTAGAAAAATTGCTACATACTACTTTCGCCTAAACTTCCATTTGAAACATTTCATGGAACTGGGATCAGTAGATTACGATTATTAATGTTAAACAGTTCAAATGAAACAATAAATTCTTGACAGATATTCGGCGTTTTGATCCTTCGAAAGTACGCTTCGTGAGACAGTCATACAATTATGCCGGAGGCCAAATGTGTGTAAGCAAATAGACAATGAAAAGCAGAGTTAAGAAATCCAAAGGTGGATGACCCTGTAACAGCAGGCCAGTTAAGTGATGGTCGCTTTACAAGCGTGAGGCAGATAAAATGGTCGAAAACTTGGGGGATAAGAGCCACAAGAAACGTACATTATAACAATTGACAGCAGCTGCCATCGGTTTATGAAAAACACCCACAGATGAATCCGAGACTCTACCCCCACGACCTAGAAATTATTCACACGTTTGATGAAAGAAGTAACTATGCACTTGTCAACTTCCCATCAACACTCTGAAACACCAATTGACAGGTTAACATGAAGCTTAAAGCCAAAGGTTCGTCAGTTTGTTACTACACTGATGGTTCAGTATCTGCTTTTTTAATATTAAATGCACTCTCAGGTGGGTATGTGCTTTCAAAATGCCATTTGCCTCTCCATTCTCTTACACTAATGTGGACAGAAGGAATTTTGAGAAGCATTTCAAATTCTTGCTAGCAAGTCGAACCTAGCTTACATGTGCCTTGATGTAACTACGCACTCGATCAGCACTCATCCATGTTTTATTTCCATTAAACGCCACAAACTGCTCGAACACTAAAGTCGATCACCTATCTGTGAGTTATTTTGCCGTTCAGCTCGGACTCAATGGAGTCCATAGATCAGTACAAATATGTAGACCAATAAAAACACCGCCTACACTACATTACCTTATAAAATTACACGGTTTAAGCACATCTCCACCAGAGGCAGAGGGCGTGACATCGGAACCGGTGTAACTTAGCGTAACTCTTGAAATTAAGCTCTACAGAAACAGTTTCGAACACTTACATCGCGGACAAGTAGGTGAACAGCAAACATTAAAGAAATCAACATTCGTGTTGGCAAACAGCTTTCAAAATCGGTGTCCACACGCCCCTTTCTCGCAGAGCATCTATTCTAATAATGCTGTCTCCTCCAACCATCTTGCTGGGAATCCTTTAAGGTTCTCACGTACGTCAACGATGCACCAACATGATCCCCACGCCAGACATGTTTGTTGTATAAGTACCGGAAGGAAATCTGCACTTGATAACTGCAAAGCCCTCATCAACCAGAGGACGGCCAAAAAATAGTTCTCTGCATATTTTTTTCTTCAAACAAACCTACCATGTCATTTTACCGTATGATACATATCAATTTTGCTAAGACAAACACATATCGCAAACCTCGTGGCTCTACTACGAGGTCAATCTATTTTCAGGCAAACACAGCACGGTTTACGTCTGACTGTGGTATTCACTTCATGACTTTACCACATCTAACAAATGTGATTGCTTTGATCAACTTTCTCACCAGTTAACACACGTCAAACTGGTGTATGATGCAATTGCTCAAAATGCGATGGATTAAAAGGGATGTGTGATCACATGAACAACTTACTCGTTTGGTCCACTAAAATCACCGGGACCAACAGAAGTAACAAATGCTGGATAAAGTAGATGCCACATTCAAATGGAAGCTGCAAATTGAACCAGAAAGAGGGTTGGTAAAAATAAGTGTGAAAACTCAAGTCTAGAAGGATTAGGAACATCAAAACACTCACCAAAAGTGGTCTGACTATTACCGCGGTTTACTAAGTGTATGGCCAGTAGGGTCACCCTGGTCAACGATCTTCACAAGTATGCAGGCAATGATAAGATCGTCGGTATGAAAACAAAAAAGTCAGCTGTCCGGGTTGATATGTAAGTTGTGTGAAACAATGTCTTTAGAGAAATAGGAAGTGAAGATTTGGAAGTCGCACACCCCAAAAGCTACATGAAAGTAACCACCAGAATGTGAAACGGCGCATACACGCTTAAAGCTTTAAAGGACACGGACAGATGGCACACACACACTGAAGGGACAATGTGACCAACAGTATACCTCTACTGACTCTCATTAACGGTTAGGTTTGTGTAAGGGGACTGATTAACGGCCTCGGGCCTGAGACACCACTAGATTAGGCAAGTTGATGGAGACAATAAACAATAAATTACCTGCAACTGAGCACTGAACACGTACGAGTAAGGCACGATTAGGTTAAGATTAAGTATGACACTTTTAGAACTTCAGGACAGTCGAGTTTATCACTGAGTGATTTTACAAAAAGGTTGCTGAAACAAAGAGCGGATAATTCAACTGGCAACGACCATCAATACAATATTTGATGTGAATGACTATCAGTGAAGCATGCACGGGATCCATTAGTAGTAAATACAAACGTAGATCACAAATTGAGTGTTCGAGCCATAAGTAACGACTAGCGTCTTGCGTGCCGAACTACTGAAAATAAAAACTCCACTCAACAGTAACACGTGTACATACATGAACTCAAACAGACAGGCAGCTGCTATCAGCGGCAGTAAGGGAGGCACAACCCTGGAAGGTCTGTTGTGACCTGCCAGAAAAATAACACAGACTAGAAAAGTTGGCAATAATCTCGATACGCAAGTGAAGGTGGCGATAAAACGTTGCTGCGTTCGACAGTATTGCAAAGCAGTAATGTAAGTGACTAGGAGACTGCCAAATTAATAACGGTGCCAATCCATCACATGCAACGCAAAGGTCAGCGAAAATGATTGCATCAGTGATCAACTGGCTTGGTAGGCTCAAAGAATAACGTCTGAGGCAGTAAATGTCCAGCTAACCCAATCGTCATAGAGTATGCACATTTCTACTTAATAGGGAATGGACAGCCGCATGCATTCACATGTGCACAGCGTTACATATAAAAAAGTCCCATTCGATACAACTTAACTGGAGGATAATAAGGGTGACCAAACAACCACTTTGTCCATGCTCATCATCATCATCATCATCATCATCAAAACAGCCATGAGCCTGACCAAAAGGTACTGTGGCTCGGGCCGCCGCTCACCTCAACAGTGACGTGGAATATCCTA